>RJWM01014590.1:0-50036 GCA_004363535.1 Dasyprocta punctata | reverse complement strand
TATTGGACTCTGAACATTGTCCTGCAAAACATAACTCTCATACATACATGTTCAAGGTACACAAGCAAGGACCAATGGTAGAGTACTCTTTAGTAGAGAAAAGAAACAGAATCCAGTAAAGAGTATATTTTTGAAAAACAGTTAGAGGGGCTTGATTTAATTACACCACGTGTACATGGCATTTGCCTTTCAGGTAAACGCATTCAGTTACTAACTATAGGTCTAACTTTCAAAGCATGAATGTCAACTAGAAGACTTTATCTCAGCTAAAGATTTCTTTCAAAACCAGACTTTGTAGTTTAAGTCCAACCACAGAAATCTGTACTGAATCAAGAAAAGTGACAATAATCAAAGTAAATTAGCAGACTGTATAATCTCCACAATTTAAAATTAATGGTGTCCAGTATAAAATTCAAACTGCCTCATAGCTTGAAGAGAATTAAAATCAAGGAATAGATGTTTAAGTGAAAAACAATCCTCCTAATTTGGCACAGAATTTGACCAGAAGTTTACTTTTGTTTTATTTTTAAAGGGTCTCATATTTGCTGTAAATGAAGTAAACCATGAGGAAAATGATAAGCAAAGTACAGAAATCCAAGTGAACCAATACAATCAATACGTAAGCATCAAGAGATTCTACACAAAATATCAGAAATTAAAAACAGACAAAAAGTCCTGACATGGAATAGCATAATGAAGAAGCAGAGGGAAAACTGAGTGACCATGAATAGATGGACTGGCCAGACTAAAGAACAGAGAGAGAAAGAAAGAGACGGGCAAAAATGAGCAAGCCTGGGGTTCTCCTAGGTAATACCTAATTCGTTAGTATGTGAACAAGAGAGTAGGAAAGATCTTTGAAGAGAGTATTTAATTATCTTTTGTCTTTCGTAGTTCATGTTAAGAAGCATGATGTAATTAGTAACTCTGCTCTTTTGCTCATAATACAACTTTTATTGTTTTAATTCTGATTGCCATCTTTTTTTTTTCTTTTTATACTGATTGGAATTATCTGAAATTTCTGTATCTGTGCCTTCATGCTGTTTATTATTTGTGGGTAATTACTTCTCCTAATATTTCTTCTTCTTAGTGTTTTCTCTCTACTCATTCTGGAAGTCCAGTCACATATTACCAAAAGTGTATGTTTCTTTGTTTAACTACTTCTTTTCTTAAAGTTTGAGATGTGTAATTTCCAGTGATCTATTTTCAGGATAAGGGAAACTTGCTCCCATTCTGTTTTGTCTACAAGAAGTTGATTGAAGAAAATTTTATCTCTGATGCTACATTTGTGTTTTTATTTTATTCCTCACCACCCTACTTGCATCACTCTCGTATTTTTTTATCTTTCTGTTGATATTCCCATCAGCTATAAGTTTTAACATATGATTCTTATTGTTTTAAATTCCCACTGCATCATAAGAATGAAACCCAATGCTCCTTCTAAAATCCAAACATGTATCAATGCAAGGATTTGTGTAGGAAAATTTTCCACTAATAGTGATGACACAAGATCATAGATCTAAGACTATTTTTTCTTCTATCATTCTCCGTAATAGTCTGTGTCCTGTGTTTGGTAAAACTACTGCCGCTCTTGTGACAAATACTTTAGCCTCATGGAAAGGAAGTAAAAACTGTAAGGAAGAAATGCTCATGTTTAAGGATGCCATGGGGGAACCTCCAAATCCATACCATGAAGTTGAAGTGTACTATCTCTGGTGTTCAACTTTCCCTTGATCTTTCTTTTGAACATCTGCTGAAAGTTTGTGACAAAGAGACTATGAAGGAATGCAAACTCCTTTCACATTTAAAATTGCCAGAGATCCTGTACTTTAAACTGAAACATTTTAAATAGTTTTATCTGATTTAGAGTTTTACCTTCTTGTATAGTGACCTGTGACTGCCCCCTCACACTTTGCCAAGTGAGCCGCTCCTCATTTGAGTGTTCCAACCTGGGGTTCACTATTGCTTTCTCTTACCTCTCATGGGCTCAAGAAAAGTATGATTTTGTAGCCTATTTATTTTTCTCTCATAATTAAGTTGAGAGCAGCAATCTTTCTAGTTTTCAACATCTTTGGTAAAAGTAGAACTAAATTCATAAATATATAATAAAGGCACAACTTAATGGTCAATGAGTGCCATTAACAAATTGCAACTTGTCACATTAACAAATTCTAAGAAGGAAACTCATGAAGTCTTCTCAACAGATGCAGAAAAGCAATTTGCTTAAATCTAAAATCCAGTCATAATCACACAGCAATCAGTAATAGAACGAACTTCCTATATAATCTATTTAAGAGTAAATACAGCAAATATTTAATTTAATTGTAAGTGATTAAAGTCTTATTCTGAGATGGGAAAAAAGAATGTGCCTCGTCACTACTTTTATTCAGTATGTACTTGAGCTCTTAATCACAACACTAGGAATGGAAATAACAAAATCACATAGTAGAAATAAATAACTATCACTATTTACAAATAAAATCATTGAAAAATGTATTGAAATAAAATCACCATAGAGATAATTATCAGAAATAGTATTTGAATTTAGAAAAACTGCTAGTAACAAGACCAGTGTATTAATATATAGGCATTGATTCTTTTGATTGTTTCGCTTTTTTCTCATCATGTTTGCAAAGGTATTAAATTAGCCATATGTCTAAGAAACACATCTAATTCTGAAGCTATCAATGAATATCTAAAATATTAAACACAAAATATATGTATATAAATAAATGAATGAATATGCATTTTCAAGAATTTATATCATACTATCAATTCTCCTAAAAATATCGATAGATTCAATCCATTATCTATCAAAACACTACAACTTCTTTTACTAAAATTGAAAAAAGTATTATACTTTATAAATAAATGAAAAAACATCTAAAAGTAGCCAAAGAAATTTTTAAAGAATGTCAAAATATCATCGCAATTAAATATGAATATGCAATTAAATTAGAAGGACAGAAAAGTAAAATAGACCAGCTAAATCACTGAAGACATGATCAGTTTTCTACATGACAAAGTTTATATGGCAAAGCATTAGGCAAAGAATGAAATCTTCAAAAGTGATGCTGGATCCAATGGATTTTCATATAGAACAAAATAGAATTCGGTAATAACCTGACAGGAGGTGGAAGGATATCCACTAATACTTTTCATTAAAAAAAGTAGTATCATCATTGCCTGAGTAAGAAACATTTGTTAAATTGAACATAAAAATCATTAGGTTAAAGAAAACAAAACGGTGATTAGACCACATTAAAATTAAGAACTTCTGTTAATCAAAATCACCATTATGAAAATGTGAATGCAAAAGATGGCATTTGTAATACAAATATTTGAAAAAAAATTGGAATCAGCAAAATAAAGATTCTAAAATCAATAAAAAAAAGTTAGACTGCTCAATTAAAATTGGCAAAAGATTTCAATGGTCACTCATATACACACCAAAGACATGCAAATGTCTAACTATCCAAGTAACATTTGAAATTTTCTTGAATTACATTAGTTATCAGGAAAATGTTTTTTGAAACTGTAATGAAAAACCCACATAGTCACCAAAAGGCCTAAAATATAAAAGATTAAAAATGAAAAGATTTTATGAATATGTTGAATTCTCATAAAACAGTGGTATATTTCACCAAAATATGTTTACAAAAACAAAGAAAACAAACTGCCTCCTATCCATTAATTCTATCCCTAAATATGCAGCACAAAGAAATGCATTAGAATTTTCCTAGTAACCCTATTGGGTGTATTCAATAATTAAATATGCCCCAGAAGCCTTTTGGTGGTACAGTGGGTAAATATATTTTTCTAAGTTGGTATCACAGGTTGAGATAGAGGAAGACACTTAGATGGAAGTTGGAGTTCAATGTGTTTATCAGGGATCAATACCTGTGAAAAGAAAGGAAAGAAAATCTTGATTGAACAGATCCAAGTCAAACTTCGATGCTGAAACAACAAAATCTCAGTTTGAAACAGACCACACACAGGCATACGTGACTGACCACCACAGTGGTCTAAATTGGGTTGAAATAGTAGGGTCCATACGATGTACTGCATACTCTGTAAAAAGACTCAGGCAGTCCCAGGACTGTAAAAACATAAGTGAAGGAGTCCTTTGCAGATGAAACAGAACAGGAAGGAGACAACACTTGGAGGTATCCGCAGACACTTCCTGAACCTGGACAGCAAGTTCTCCTTGAAGGAAGATCTGAGCAGCCCAATTCCACATCATCAACCAGTGGGATATTATACAATGAATGACAATAAACAAATTGTTCTCATATGAACTCATATTACAACATCATGTTAGGTTAAAAAACTGTATGCATGTATACTTCAAAAGCAAAAAAACTTAGCTTGATTTTCCAAGTGAGCATATGATTCTATAAGGGGAGTGCTCAATCCCTGAGAAGAGTTCTAGGGACTTCTAGATGATAGTGATATATTTATTGCTGAGCACCTTGCACATGGGTGCTTTAACTTGGTTAAATTTAACTTAACGCTACTCTTCATGGTATGTTTAAATGTCTGCATGGATGTCACATGCTAAGAGAAAGCAAAAAAAAATTTATCAATAATTATGCCCCTCAAAACACAACAATTTTCACAGAATTGAAGCTAAGTAATTTAAAGAGATACAGAAGGAAAGCCACTAGTCACACTGGATGTTAGTCTTATCTGTCACAATTAAGTGGGCAAAATATGAGTAGATACAGATGACCTACGAAACGATCAAAAGTGTGTACATATTATGTGCGTGAACCATGATAAAACTATTTTTTCATATTCTCACATAACGTGAAGAATTTCCAGTATATTAAACCACTGAAACATAAAAGTAGAAAACAGAAAAGCAACACTCAATAATTCTCAGGGATTCAAATAACACAAGTATCATTCTCAGACTACAATGAAATAAAACTGTATGATAATAACATCAGCAATGAAAAGGCCTTTCCACCTGTGAGTGAAACTGACATTTTGAATCAAAGGGGAAATACAAAGAAAATCTGCAGACTTTCTGTAAAATAATGTGAAAATAAAATACATCAAAATTTATGGGCAATGAAATACAAGTTCAAAGAGTCCCCAACTCCCTTACACATAAACCATGACTGAGCAAAACTTGAGAAAACAAAACTGGTTATCCTTTTTTTGCCTTCCACAGTAACCTTCCTTCTGTTTTCTGCCTATTCCACTCCTACGCTACCATTCAGATCCTTCTGAAATATCTGTTTTCCAAAACTAGATATAAACTTGCTTTGTCACATAGTCACAGAAGATGGACGTGAATTTATTTAAATTGTGCTTGGCTCAAAAGATTTGAGAAGGTGTATGTTTCTATATCTTTATTGATACTTATATCTTTTATTTTCAACTTATGTTATTTTTTATTTCTTTCTAATTTTCTCAATTTCCAATTTAACTAGAAGCTAGGACTAAATTGAACACTCAGTATATTGTTTTGCTAATAATTATTTCATAAATTTTGAACTAAAAGTAGCTTACAATGTTACTGTGGGTCTTATACATCTAGTCTTTATTTTCCTCACTAAGTATATTTCATAAGAAAAGCTTTAATATACATTGTCACTTAATTTGGCCACTTGTATCATGTACAAATTTGTATGGACTCAAGAATTAAGTAGCACACAAAAATTCACATCTTAAGTTCAAATTTCAGCTCTGAATCAGCATTTTTAAATTAATCATTTTGGAAAGGTTTAATATTTTCAATAGAAGAAACTTTATCCCATTGCCTATATATGAGTAATAATGATGGCTACAATTAAGACTGCTTAATCTTTAATGAGTATATTGCAATTCATTTATGAGTTTCTCTCTTGCTTCTTTTATCTCCTATTATTAGGAGATAGTTTTTAATGCTGTATCTCATTCTTTTTTTATAGTAGAATCTCAGGTCGAGCAGGTAGAATTTTTCCAAGTGCTTTGATAATCAGAGGAATGTTTCTGGCATGTACACTAAATCTACTGATAAAAAAAACTAACGTAAGTCAACATCCCTACCCCCATCAAATTGTGGCAGCCTTCCAGAAAGAATTAAATTTACTGAATAATTGTTAATAAGATTTTTACACAGGGGTAATTTTTCTCTCTCTCTCATTTTCTTTCTCTGTGTTAGCAACTCCAAAATCAGCTCTCCCTAATGAATTATTGAATCACCAAGATAAAATAATATAAATGAACATAAAAAACTTCTATTAAATGATACAATCCTAAAGACTTTTACAGACTCACTTATTATGTAAAATAAATTTTGAGAGTAAGAGAACATAGAAACAATAAGGTTAATAAATGCCTCCCTCCAACAAAAGTATTGTAAGAGATGAGATAGTTATGTATAAATGTGGCCTCTCTGAAGGTGGATATGAAATGTGTGAATTTGACTGCAAGAGTAAAAGAAAGAAGAAAAAAGTGGTTATTTCATATTCCCAAGTACCAGAAGTCACTATGACAAGAAGGGGGCTGATTTTCTTATTTCATGTAAATTAGCCACGAGTCTCAGTTTATACATATAAAATGAACAAATTCATTTAGGAACTAGTTTTGAGGGATACTGGTCACAACAAAGTGAGATATTCATATATCTATATAGATAGATAGATAGAAAGATATAGATATAGACACAGATATAGATATAGATATAGATATACATTTGTATTTTGTTTTGAGACGGGTTTCCTGATGTAGTCCAGGCTGGCCTCAAACTCACAGCAATTCTCCTGCTTCAGCCTCCCAAGTGCTGGAATTAAAGCTGTGTGCCACCACAGCTGGCCAGAAATTTATATTAATGTGCTTACTTCTTTAAAAATTTACACATTCGCTCTGTGTTTCCATTACTAATATACACCGGTTCCAAAAAATTGCTCAAGTGAGAGAAGCATCCATGGAATGAAAATAAGAATGTTAGGTTCATTAAGTTAGAGATAGTAATTTAAAGACCCCTTTGACATGTCTATTACTAGTATGGAGAAAAATGACTCCATCATAAAATCCTGTATAATTCAAATGTCACCTCTTAGTGTTTTAATCACTTACTCAAATGTATGCTGATGTGTTGCTCAAACATTTAACAAATCATGGAGGCATTACTGCAATTTTTTAGAAAAGGTGCATTATAAGGTTGTGTGATGCCCATGTTTATTTTTTAGGAATGTTTCTATTGATTGATTATTAATTTTAATTTTATGAGTCCTATTATATTAAACAATGGGTATACACCAGGAAAATAAAATATCAATGAAATAAAATATTAAATTTTGATATGTATCAAGTGTCCAGAATAAGCACCAACATTTTCAGCGTCAAAGGTTTACCTGCTGCTTACAAGATGTAAGAAAATAACAGCAGAAATGAAATCTTACATGAACTACAAGGAAAATACAAACAAAACTCTACCACAAAAATAACTTTGCTTCAATTGTCACACCAAGGGCAGCCCTCACATATAACAACAGCATGTTGAGCACACAAGTCCTGCTCACACTGAAAGCATGTGCTTAGCTTTCCTTTCCGGTTTGGCAGCTCATGCTTCTCACCTCTCTGGTCTTCCTCTTTTGTCAGATGCTTCTTCTTAAATTACACAACGTCCACTTAGCAGGAGTATGGAATAGCAATAAAATAAAATGTCAAATATATACAGAGTGCTTAGAATTAACCTCAATGGTTTCTATATCATTTGCTCACTAAATCTAAAACATAACCGCTGAAATAAATTCCTATGTGCACTACAATGAAAATACAAATAAAACTCTACCACAAAATAACATTCCTTGGGTTATCACAACTATAGTTTTCACACACAGAAACAACATGTTCCATACAAAAGTATCACTTATACTGACACCATACATGTTTTGTTTTTCTGTCTTCTTTGGTAGGATGTACTCGACATCTTGCTGGTCTTGTGAAATTTCGCCATCTGTTCACTGATCTGCCCCAAAATTCTTTTGAGGACTTCTTTGGGCAGATACATACTGTTTTTCCTATGTTGTAATTGATTGTTTATCAATTCCAGTCCCAATTCCTGTAAGAAAATTTCTCCATGATATTTTGCACTTGTTATTTTGTTTATGAACTATGAAACCATTTATGCCTCACAAGTTTAAGATCCAGTAAAGCACAATTTGATCAAGCAAACACCATTGCCTAATGCTTCATGTTTCAAGATATCACAGTTGCTGCATAACTCACCAAAAGCATCTACTCTGCCTTTTGTTTTGGCATAAAGTGTGACCATATATGGCTTTATTTGTGTTGCAGACTCACTATCGATCCTTTGTTTGTTTGTTTTGTGATATAGTTTTGCTATATAGTCAAAGATAGCCTTGAACTCACTATGTAGTGCAAGCTGACCTTGAATTTAGAGGTTCCTCCTGCCTCAGCATCTCAGTGCTAGGATTACAGGTATGCACCACCGTGCCCAGCCACACTATCAGTTTTATCAGTATGGTGTAACATTGAGAGTATCAATACTGTTTTGTTTTTCTTCATCATATATTAAGCCAGTATTATGTCTTTCTCAAATCCAAAGACTGTACTACACATTTCTCTACTGTGATCTTGCAAATTTTTCAGGAATCTCAGTTTTGTTCTTAGGGAACAGTTCCTTTGCTGCTCAACTGGAGTCTTTCAGCAAATGTAACATTAATGGGTGTATGGTTTGTCCTGTGTCCCCCCAAGGCCTCAGGTAATTTGGAAAGGGCTGAGTCTGGCGTTCATGATTGGTTTGTTGTGTAGTGCTGTGATTGGTGATGTGAGTGCTGCACGCACCCAGGAGTGGAACAAATATACAGAGAAAGGGTGGGAGAAACGTGTCTTTCTGCTCTCTTTCTCTTTCTCACAGGTTTGCCTCGCTGTTTGGCGACTGCTGTGAATGGCTGCCCTGCCACACCATGCTGCCTTGGAGCCAACTGAGTATGGACTGAAACCCCCAAGAACCGTAAGAAATAAACCTTTCCTTCCCTAATTTTGGGAATCAGGTACTTTGTCTCAGCAACAAGTGAAAAGTAACTAAGACAATGGGCAACTCCTGAATCAACTGTCAAATGTGACATTTGAGTTACTTTTTGAAATAAGTGCAACAAGTCTGTTCTCAAGGTCATACAGTTTATTACTGCACGAAGAAAGACCTGGTGGCTGAGTGCCAGGATGAATTCTTAAATTCAAGGTTAAAATGTTTTTGCATCTACCAGGGCATATATTTTTATGCCATATTTAGAAGGTCTACTTGGCATATGTTGCTGAAATCTTTGAGAACTACAAAATGATGTAAGTTTTTCGTCAGTTGTCATTTAGTCAGATAATGTATACATAGTTTGACAGTTCAAAACAAAGTTTTCAATAAGTGAGTAAACAGCAACCAATTTATCAAATATTTTTTCTTTCTTGGGAGGTTTTTTTGTCATCAAAGTGTAGACAACCTTGAAGGAAACCAGATCTCTTGAGTGTCTTTGTTCTAAAAGTCTCAGTTTCACATCTGTAACTGCACCATAAAACCTTTAGATTCTGATGATTTGAATGATAGAGTCCTGCTATGAGGCTTTTGCTTCAGAAAGCGAGAGTGAGTGCATTGTCTTTCTTTTCTTTTCTTTGACAGGGTCTCACTCTGCAGTTCAGACAGCCCTTGAGCTCATTTTGTAGCCCAAGTCATCCTAAACAGCAAAGCAATCCTCCTCCCTCAGTCTCCACAGTGCTGGCATTGCAGGTCTGTGCCACCGTTCCTAGCAGTACATTTTTGAGTGTTGCTACTGATGAGTATAGAATGTTTTCTTGTGTTTCATTATTAATATATTTCAAAACTTCTTGTAGTATATCAATCGTTGCAATTTTCAAAGCTGAAACGCAGTGTTAGCATTCTCTCCAACAGATTTCACCCACCCTGGCAAGAACCCTATAACATTTCCTGGTATACATGACTATTTTGTAGCATTTTGACCTTTCAAATATTTATTATATGACTGTTTTCTTCCTCATCTGAATAAAGATCTTCACTCTGTGCTCGTCTACCTCTCATATCTCTATCTTTCATATCCATCATGCATTGCTAAGTTCTTTGGCTTACATGATCCAAGGCATCATTGGTAACCAGGTCACCCGATGACTCACTTTCAACCTCCTCCCAAAGTTGTGCAGGCTGACTTTCATGCAACATTGTATTGACTTGGGCTAATTCTACAAGGAAACTCAAAAGAAAACATTTGCTAAAAAAAAATACAAATACACAAAAATGTAACAAGCTGCATAACATGGGTAAAATACACCCACTGAGACTTTAACATGTGTGTACACCTTCCTGTTCATGGTATCAAGTGGACGAACACAAAGATTGCTTCATATATTCCCCAATGCAGCTACTGAGATGAACAGTCAGCTACCATTATGCTAAAGTAAGTATTTTCATTAGAAAGGTATGGTATGGGTGTCTGCGACACAGAGTGAAAACTGAGGGTGTTAACTTCAAAGTGATCACTCAGACATCTCCTACTGATAAGGGGTATAGGCTTTGGAATTAGATGCACCTGTATTTGTCTCTTTTTTAACTTACAATGTTATCTTAGAAAATTTAGTTTACTACTTTGAACTTTAGCTTTTTCATACACAAAATGGTGAAAAATAATAGCTAATTCACTGTGCCATTCTGGCAATTAAATAAGACACACGTGTAAAAAGGCCTTGCAGAATGTCTGGCTCATAAAGCTGCACAATAAACATAAACCGTTGCTAACATAATTATCATTAGCAGTACCATTATTATGAAATTATTGTAATGATTATTATCATTATTATCATTTTTGCATCTGTTCCAACACCACCTTTAATCTTTTCTGGTATTGTCTTCCATTGACTCATATTTTTTCTAAATTTCTGTAAACCCAACAGTGCTAGGGCGATAATCTGTCCACCTTATCTCTTCTTAATAGATTACTACTGTTAAAGAAAAATTAACTTGCTTTCTCCTTTGCAATTGCAAAATATGAGGTCTTTGGAGTTTATGGATTTAGTAGTCATTTCAAAGTTTACTTGATAGATGGAAATAAACCTCCAGTTTAAAACCTTCAAATTATAAATTAGAATGCAGGCATAAAAAATAGCAGAGTGCAAAAGATATGTTTATGAAACATTTGATAAATGATTAAATAAATGAAACAAGTGACCTGAAAAACATTGCTTTGTAAACGTTTCATCCTGCCAAACTGAATTACTACTTTCTGTTGGTAAGTTTGGGACTAATACACTAGTCGTTCACAGTCATGAACGGTCAGGTGTGGTGGCCCCGCCATAATCCCACCCACAGAAGAAGCTGAGACAAGATCACTAATTCAACACCAGCCTAGATGACTTACTGATAGTCCCTCTTGAAATGAAAACTAAAAATACCTGGGATGTATTTCAGGGGTAATGTGCCAGGTTTGGGTCTAGTGGAGAAAGAAAGAGAGAGAGAGAGACAGAGAGATAGAGAGAGACAGACTGTTTGTATGTTGTTGCTGTTTCCCTTAAAGAGATTCTGTGCCTTTGGTGACACACAGTTAATGAGATTATTATATTCTATTGTGTATTCATCAAAGCATGTACTGTATTTTTATTTTATCCTAAGCACAAAGGCATTTGCTGTCAGAAGAGTATTCTTCAAAACATTAGATTAAGACACATGAACATTTGCTCAATTAGTGTTACAATCTTATATAAATCACTGGATCTTAAAACTGCATGTATTCAGAAGCAAGTCTTACTCTTTCCTAATTCCTTCCCTACCATCACCCAGATCACCTTCTTAGTGCCCCCTACCCCACCAAAGCAAATCTCAAGATAAGAATTCAAGCACCAGGATTTGACTTGGAAGGTACTGAAAACATTCTCAGTAGAATAGAGAAATGAGATGAGGAAAAGATTGGAAGCTAGCATGATAATCATCTAGAGTTTAATCACATGAAAAATTTATGAGAAATAATAAAAACATATATAAAAATATTTTCCTATCCTGGGGGCAAGAAGGAGGACCTGGGTTTTTTGCATAATCTTCATAGAGTTAAAATTATGCCCCAGTAGTATAAGTCCTTCACACATGATGTGACCCTGGAAAATAAAGCCCTCATCTTGACATTTACAATTTCCTCATGGTCTTTTATGGTAAGCTAAGAATATTATGGGTAGGTGTATACATCAGTTTCATAACATCTAAAAACTATGCAACTATTATTAACTATGCAACTATTACAAAATTGGCAGACAGAAGAAAAAGAAAAACTGTTTTTTTCTCTACTAAATGTCATCTGGCCATTTTATAAAAATGAAAAAAAATTTCAAAAAGTCAGTATCTTTTCATTTTCTTGTTTGATGTAAGTAGATATACAGACAGACCCTCAGTTTCATGTTACGTAGATCAGCAAAACTCCAAGGAAGCTGAAGGATGGTGTAGAGTAGAAGGAAGTAGAATTCTTGTTCATTTTGAAATGACTTATCTCAATTTTATTTTCATTTTTTAAATTAACAGTAGGGAAGTGATACATTTTTCATAAACAGGCAATTTAAATAAGACAAGTTTCATTTCTGTATAGCTTCATAGTTACAAAGAAACAGACATTGCTCTCTGTGAAATTATCCATGATACATTCCACTGAGTCCTTTTTTGTTTATATATTCACATAGTACTTAATTATAATAGATTATTTTCAAAAGTGATTCTGTGTCTGTCTCTCCTTTATTACATTAGAATTTTTAATAAGTAGATATGTTTTGTGACCCAAAAAAGTGGAAGCAAATAGATAGACAAATGTGTCTAAAATCTCCAACACTCCTAGCAGCCAGAACATTTACTTAATTTAATGAGACATCCAAGCTTTTGACTGTCTGAGGTACAGCATTGGACACTCACTGATTTAATTCCAGGACTTATCAAACTTTGGAGTTTAAACTGTGACTGAAGTAAAAGAAGTTTGTACACTCCAAAATATGCTGTGATATTCAAAACCTCAGATGATCAAGTACACAACTAAACTCTTTTATCCTTAATTATATTCTACCCTAAATGTATGGGCAAACCTGTGTTTAAAAAATGACCATATCATTCCTATTTTAGTCTTTTGTATCCTTATACCTATATTTACCAGATGGTGGTAAATGGATGTTCAAATGGTACTGATCCCAACACTAGACAATGTCTTCAATTCTTCCAAAAATCATTTTTGTTAAATTTTAGAATAATTTTGCATTTACTAAAAAATTAAAAGTCATAGAATTCCTCTTTATCTCACACTCAGCTTACTCTATTATTCACATCTCACATTATGTGAAGAATTTATCAGAAAAAGGGGACCAACATTGATACATTCTTGGTAACCAAAGACCATATTTTCCTGGACTCCAGTTTTTCTCTAATAACTTTTGGTTTGTCATACGATCCGATTTTTATTACCGTGCTTCATTTAGTTTCTATGTGTCAGCTCTCGTAGGATGAAGTTTCTCACTGTTACTTTACCTTCAAAATCTGTGAGTTTTGAGGAGTACTTTTCAGGTATTTTGTAGAATACTCATCAATTTGGGTTCGTCTCATGGTTATAAAAATAAATATATGGGTTTGGAAAGAAAGATGATAGAGACAAAGTGTCATTCTTTGCTTCGAGTACACATAGACCAATATCATTTCACACTGATGATGTTAACCTGATCACCTTGCTGTGGTATTTACAGGTTCCTCTGTCAGGAAATTTTTGTCTGGTTTGTGATTCCCCCTTATGATTCTCTGCTCTTTTGAGAGCAAAGCACTAAGCTTAGTACAGTTTAAAAGGTGAATACCAAAGTTATTCCATGGGTGACTATGATAATACATTTGGAATTCTGAAAAGATTGTCTCTCATTTTGCTTATATTTCATTATTTACTTATATCATCATATATTTATGAATATTTATTCCATACTTTAGGTTATAATCCAACAGTAAGTTGTTAACTTTGTTGTGAGTTCTGGCTGTTGGGAGTTTTTCATGTTGACTTGTATATCATTGACATATTTCCATTGTTTTTCCTTTTTCTAATTTTCTTTTTGAGTACTTGATCATTTCTAAAATATTCAATTATTCACACAAAGTAGGGACAAATGGACTAACCAGCACAAGCAATGACACAAGAATGTTTAATTAAGCACAAGATTTGATTCCTAAACATGACAATTAAACTTATGCTTCATTCCTGTTTGTGTAAATTACGTACTTGATATCTGCAACCATCAGGACATTTGCACTGAGATATACATTATTCTGACTTTGGGAAATTATATTACTTCATAAATAATGATCTTTATACTGAGCATTTGTTTGACTTTTAAATGTATAGCATATACTTTGTGATACTTACTATATATTTTTTAATGCTTAGTAACAGTAGAATTTTTAAAAATCAATGATTCAGCAATAAAATCATTGAGATACACAATTAGGAGTATGATATTTACCAGATAAGTGACTTTTTTCTTCAAAATAAAATTTAGCCAACTACATTTTATGGTGTACTTCCACTGCATTATGTACATCAACTATTTTAATTAATTACGTCAGTAAAATGTTAATCACTATACATAATTGCCCTTGAATACCACCTGAATACCAAATTCAGTCCTATTTTAGAAATTGTTTTCTATTTTTTAGGTTTTCCAATATAATTATATACTTTCATGAAATCTAAAGAAAAATGCCATGTCATTTATTTTTTATTTACATAACATCACTACCATTTTCATCTCTGAAAGGAGTCTAACAATATTTTTCTGTGCAAATTTTTGAAAGAATTAGTTGTGCTTAATAAAATTTCAATCTAGGTCAGTGTCCAATTTATCCATAAACCAATGACTTTTTTTTTCTAACACTATTATAGATTCTTCAATTTTGGGTGACAAATATTTAAAGATTTCTATAAACATGAATATCATCCATTGTGTCTAATATAAAATATGTCCAATTTACAATTTTAATAGCAATAGCTTGTTTTCTTTTTCCTTCTTCTCAGATTCTCAAAATTAAACTCATTGTCTGGATTTTCGAGACCAAACCTTTCCAATGGTGAATATAAGAAGGGAAAGAGGTGGTGTGTGGGACAGAAATTAATTTGGTAGAATTAGTATTTTAACACTGCTGAAATATGACTACTTTTAATATGTCACAAGAACCCAACGTAAACTATAACAACTCTGGATGCTTTTACCTTACAGGGACAGAAAAAAGTGATCTAAAATGACAAATCTGAAATAGTCAAAGATAAAAATTAGTAAGTGACATTGTTTTCTAGTCACTTCCAATAGACTCAAGAGAGCTCCATAAACTAGTTCCATCAGTCATAATTATTAAAATTTGTGGGATGTAACTCCTACCACGGTGAAGAAAAGCTTTATATTAAGCCTTCTCTATCTGATTGAGATTAGTGACACTTATACAATTATATTATCAATCTTCTAAAACAGAAGAAACTTCCAAAAATTAATTAAAATATCCATGTCTAGTGAATCAGTTACTGTTTACTGAATCTTATTGTCTGCAAATAGTTGTTATTTTTATTCTGAGCTCAACTCTTTTCACCTTTTAAAAGCTCAGAAAATGCAACCTATATTCCTAGCTCTGTTCCCAGTTCCTAGGACTTGACCTGCACCCCAATAGATGCTCAATAACACTTGACATATATATTTCATGCACACACACATATGTAGAAGATAGATATTCATTTGTATGTCAGTTTTTTTCGAGTCTGATAGGCTGTTGTGTCTTAAGTCACTGAAATTGCAATAAAGCTGTTTTGAGTCAGTGTATCTTTCTCTTATGTAACCCATCTGAATTCTTAGAACTCCCAAGAATGCCTTCTTGATTTTATTATCCACTCTTCTTGAAGGAAGATAAGTTAGCAGTTCCCTATTTATTCTCTCATTGATGCAGATGTGAAAACAATAACATTATTTAGCCAAAATTTCCAAAAAGAAAACCTCGTTTGTGTGGAAGTGTCAAGCCTCAGTTATGCAGAATAAGAATAGGACTCTGAGAATCATAATTTTTCTCTTTTAGAAACACAGCCGATGAGCACATGAGCCATTGGGGTGACTCAAGAACTTGGTGACAAATATGTGTTCCTTGCTTTTTATGACTCGTTTGTTTCTACTACAGGAACAAATGAACACTGTGCCATGATTTATTTTAATTTTAGTTTTTTACATTGATTCTGTATGAGCCTAAGGCAAAAGACAAGAGGAGCTACTACAGCATCTCAAACACTGTATGTGTCATATCATAATGTTACTGAAGAATAAAAAGCGCCAGCATCCTTATTCCTAATAACCTTGGAGCCAGGATATGACCATTTGTTAATTAAGTGTCAATTAAATTCTGATAGATGTGGTGATCCCTAAAGAAAGTTTTAGCAGCCGGTAAGAACACTGATATATCAAAATTCTAAGACACGATAATGACACAGGAAGTGTTTGTGGTTTGTGAATTGTGAACAACACAATACATTCTCCCAGACCACCACTGCAGTCCAGAGACAGTGAATTTTCCTGATTTACTGAGACACACTTTTAGTGTACCTCTCCCCCTCCTCTCCATTATCCAGCTTAGAATAAGACATAAATGATCTTCGTAATAGCAACTCCAAAATTTGAACTGACTCTCAGTTGTTCTGAGTTTCAAAAGGAAACAGGATTCCAAGTGGAACCAAGCAGGTTATCTGAGGTGTTCAAAGAAGATACATAGGAAGAATTTGCTTGAAAAAGTTTGTTTGATTTTTTTCCTTGGTGACAAATAGGATATGCCTAGAAAGGTTGAATTTCAACATAAATTAACTTTATAACAATTGAAAATAAGGGAACACATTTTGAGGCAGAACTAGGAAGATTTCTTCTCACCTAAAAATTCTAATAAAAATCTCTAAGAAATATTTTGACATATGCAGAGAAGCAATATTATAGCACACAATCTATCCTTAGAGTAATTTTATGAATACTTCTATATCCTACAATACATCATGCATGATAATTATGTTAATTATAACACTACTGACTTGATAATAGTATAAAATGAAACACAAAAGTATAAAAGGACAAATTATTTTGTATAAATCACCTCAACTGTAAAAAGAAATCATTACACATAGTCCTTTCCCTGAAGAATTAAGGGACTTTTTAAAATTAGTTAAAAATAGCTAGGGATAATATGACATTTAGTGTAAGGATGACCAAATTTTAGGAATCCTGTACACCTAATTCTCATCTGTCTGTCTGCTTCCATTCTACTAAACATTCCCAATAGACCGAATGAAAAAGTTCTGAGCAAATTTCGCCCATCACAATGCAAAGTGGTCTTAAAATGTATTTTGTTAGTTATATTTTTATTTTGGTAGACTACTCAAAGGAAATACGATTTTATGGGATATATAGTCTTCCAAATGCAATGGAAATTTAGTCTCTAAGAGCTCTTCATCAGAACTATGGATTCAAAGACATGAATTTATGAAAAAGGTGCAAATTTGCTGAATACTAATCCCAGCCTTGTTGGTGATTCATGGTGTGGAACTGGGCAAGTTGCCCAAAATCTCAGTTTTCTCATCTACTAAAAGGAAATGATAAAAACTCTTCTCTTGAAGAAATTGGGTGTGGTTCAACTAATCAAATATGTTAAGCCATGAGATAATCACATTTTCATAAATCATGTTCATGTGGCACATTCTGATTCTGACTCAGGCATATTGGGTGAAATTTTTTAAAGCTTGCCCTTAATAAATCAGTGTATTTTTCATTCAGAATTTATCAACCATCTTCTTAGCAAAGCCTTAACAGAGTAACCACATTCCTGTCCCTTGTAGACTGACACATGCACATAGCTATGCTTGCTTGTTGAATGCCAAGCTGAAAGCTGTTATTGACCCAAGAGGATTAAACTTCAGTGCAAGATGCCAAGTAATTAAAGAAGTGACATTAGACCATCACTTATAGTCCTGTGTATTCATGAATGACAATGTCAGCCAAAACAAGGACAAATGAATAAAAGCTAGCAGCTTTTAGAAACCTCTAAAAATCACAGTACATGCAAAAGTTAGTGTGTAAATACCAGCCTGGCACAGGATTGCAATGGAATATTGAAACAATTATTGCCTATTTTTCCCAGCAACAGTCAGTACAGTCCTAATAATACAATTCCAGAGCCAAGTCAATAAACTCACAAGAAATGCTATTTTCTCATATGTACCTTTCAGTGGAGAAAATTACAGTAGCAACTACCCTTATCAGAGTAGGGTAAACACATCCTATTGGAGAGAATATGCTGCCATTTAGTGAGGGTTTGAACTGTTCCTACTTACTTCATTCAAGTAAAATGCATAATTTTCTCATTCATTTGGAGGAGCTATAATTTTGCATATCTTTATTTTCAATAAATATTTTAAATATGCAAACCTTCAAATAACTAATTTTTTTTTAAAAAAAAGACTTAAAACCACTCTGAAAGCTGGAAAATTAATTTAGTTCTTCTAGCTTGCTTGCTTCTCATTCACATAACAGATTTGACTTTTAAAGGTTTTAAAAACCACATTTTAGTGCTTTTTTACTATTTTTAAAATAGCTTCATAATGGTAATATTTTCTAGTGTGATTTTGGAAGCAGATCAATGCTTTTAAGAACATGCAGAAAAAATTTTAAATGAGCATTCTCATTTAGTATAATGTCAAAGAATCAATAAAAATTCAGATTCAGATAAACTAACATTTCATTCCATGGATAAAATAATTTGTCATTTATTTATACAATGCAATACAGTTCAATTTACAATTTGGGACATTATCATATAATATTGACCAAACATATGCAATACAAATGTTTAGGGAGGAGGAGTCCCTTAATTCTCACAATACATGAATAAAAATTTCATCAGTGCGGCATAAGAAAACATTTTGAAGCATCGGGGTTTCAAATGGCTGCTTCATTATGGTCCATGAGACTCCAGGCCTCCTGGGTAATGCTGCTTATTCACGCTGTGGGAGGCTGGTCCCAGATGTGTTTGCTCAGGATCCTGCAATCAGCATGTAGGTCAGATGGGGGCTGGCTCAAGTAGCTTGGCCTCAGGAGGGTGATTCAGTTTCTGGTCCCTGCAGTCTGCCTTCCAGTGCACTTGAGTGGAGGAGTTGTTACATCCAGGCAAGAGTGCAGTAGAGTTAGTAAAGGCACATGACCTCTAGACTTAGTCTCAGACCTATCACTCTACCACTGTCTCCTCATTTTTCAGGCCAAGATAAGTCACAGCTCAGTTAAAATTCAGAGAGGGAGAATAAAGCTCACTTCTCCATGGAAGGAACTCTGAAATCATGCTGCAAAAATAGTACAAGAAAGAAGGGGTCATTTTTATGATCAGTTGATCTCAAAGTAGAAATTTCAATTAAGGAATCTGAAATTTCAAAACTCATGTGAAATTTACTTTCCAGGTAAAGCAAGGTCTTAACCACAATCTAAATATTAAGATTTGAATATCTCAAAATATTTCCATGTCTCCATATCTGTGAGGTTGCCAAAAAATGTCCTCAAAATACTTAAACAAAATCTAGTATCAGTTATCAAGATAGATTAAAATAAGAGCTTGCATCAAATTATTGTTACAACTCTAATGTGAGATGAGATACAAAAAAATTCTCCTTGAGAATACTTACCATTCAGGTTGCTAGGAAAGGGCTGGAAGTTTACGCAGCATGGGATTTACATGCAAACAGTATCCGCATCTGCAGTGTCCTACTGCCAAAACACAATTATAATAATTTTTACTTCATTAATTTGCAAACCTAATTATTTTCACAAAATATCCCTGCAGTTTCAACTCACTTCTTGCGAATATTTATGTCTGAAAGTAATAGGCTACATTTGCTGGGAACTACATTACTTCCATAAAATATATGTTAATTGAAAAAAATCTGTGAAATAAACTAAATAAAGCTGAATTAGCTATAATCAAGTAAAACAAATTATATCAGAATAAATCTAATGATTTATGTAGTTGAAATCCATAAGATGTGGAGAAGATGGTCTGTACTACAGATACTCCTTGATTTGAAGATGCACGCAGAGTTTTTAATAGCCTACAGTTGAGCAAAAGCCATCTAACACAAAACCTATTTTATAATAAATGGTGTACTGAAAGGGAAAAACAGAATAATTGTATGGGTATCCAACAATTAACATATATACTCTTATCACTACAGAATGTGGCATCACTTTCACACCATCTTAAATTAAAAAATCAATAAGCTGAACAATAATGGGCTAAGGTCATCTGTACCTGTTTGGGGATTAACTATCTGGTGGGAACCATTCATGGATATCAGCTGGAATTGCTAATGAGCAAATTCATAGAAAAGGTAAACTTTAAGCAATGGAACATTGTGTCACCAAGATTTAGCATTAATACCGGTTTTACAGAAGCTGTTAAAATGTCATCAAAAAGTACAAAGTTATCTATTGTCTCAAAGCAAAGCATCCCAATATTTAGTGACTTAAAGCAAGTATTTATTTTGTTTACAACTTTGTGGTCTGAAAATTTAGGTTATACTTAGCCAGGATGCTCCACCTCGCATGAGTGGGCTGCCTCAGACAGTTGTGGCTGGGAGTGGATTGCCTTTGACCTGTCTTTTGCTGAGCTTGGCCATGGTCTGTCACATTGTGTGCAGCCTCAGCTGGAATATCAGGCTAACTCCACTCTGAAACATACTGGTTTTCCTTCTCCAGTTCTCAGCCTGTGCCTATACAGAGAGAGATGAGGGTGTAAAAAAGAAAGCAAGTAAAAATATCTATGGCTGTAATAGACCTCAGTTTGGATCTAGGACTTGGAGCAATCAACTCACTGTCATGACCAAAACCAGTTACAAAGCTAGGCCAGATGAAAGAGGTAGGGAAATGGAGATGACTTGAGGAGAATTCCAAAGTCACCTGGCTAAATTCAATTACGCAGGCAGATATGTGTTTATGGCCAGTTTTCCAAAGTAATCTGCACAGTACTTGTTTACATTCTTTTGGCTGTCACTGTAGGAGACAGGGATATTTAATGACATCTACTGTATTAAGGCCAGGATGCTGCTAAACATCTGATACAGAGCTGGATGACCCCACACAGTATAGAACTGTCTACCACAAAACAGCAACATGACCGGAGCTGCAAAACAATAATTCAGGGAGCAAGACTCTAAATTATTCTGTTCTGAAAAAGGGCAGATTTTTTTATATAATACTGTGCACCCGAGAAGATCATCACTTACTTTATTTTTGGTATTTATTCATTAATATAAATAGCATGTATTTACCATTTTAACTCAGTTCCTGTTGATCTCATTCTATAATCATTACCTTACATGATGATTTTTATTTCTAACATATTATTTCCTTGGTTTTTCTTATGGAAGGAATATTTAGATAAATTTACAGTTTGATAAATGAAAGAGGGTTCCCCTACCTTTCTTTATTTAAAACTACAAAATGGCATTGCCTAGTTTCTGTATAATCTTTATTAGTATCTGTTTGCAATAAATGGTAATTTCTCACCTTAAAGAATTTGTGCATAAATATGTTTTATCTTGATAATTTTTTATTCTACTTTCTTCCTCTCTGCCTCCTTTTCCAGATCCCCTTCCCACCTCCACAAATTCTCCCTTCCTATTTCTTAATATCTCTCTTTTATTTTGCTCTTTGAATTATTTATATTTTGGATCTCTTATATTGGAGAAATCATGGAATATTTAATCCTCTGTTTCTGATTTGTTTCACTTAGTACTGTAGTCCTAAGATTCATTCATTTACCTACAAATGACCGAAGTTTATCCTTCTTCATATCAAAGTAGTATTCCACTGTATATTTATATGCCACATTTTCTTTATTCTTTTGTTGATAGGTATGCTCTCATGATATAGCTATTGTGACCAGTGCTACATTAAACATAGGTATGAATGTATCCCTCTAATATAATGACTTTCTCTCTTTCCAGAATTTTCCAGAAGAGCTCTATTTGAGTCAAATGGAATTTCTACTTTTAGCTTTTTGTGGAATCTTCATACCGATTTCCATAGTGGTGGCACTAATTTAAATTTCCACTAGGAATGCAGAAGTGTTCCTTTTAACCCATAACCTTGCAATCATTGTTCCTTTTTCAGTTCTTGGTACTGGCCATTCTTACTGGAGTGATATGGAATCTCATTATTGCTTTGATTTGCCTTTTCTATGGTCAAAAATCACTACACATTTCTTCATCTAGTTATTGGTTATTAGAAATTATTTTCTGAGGTATGTTTATGCATTTCTATTGCCCACATTTTGATTGGTTTATTTTGAGGCTCTAAATTTTGTAAATCGTTATATATATTCTAGATAATAGTGCTGTGCCCAAGGAGTAACTGAAAAAAACTTTTCCCATTCTGTAGGTTGGTTCTTCACTCTGCTAGTTGTTTTCTTTATTGCATAGAAGACTTCTAATTTGATATAACCTCATGTGATATAATCTCATTGTAGAATCATGTGTTGATTTTTGGTATAATATCTTGTTCAACTGGAGTTCTGTTCAGGAAGTCTTTGACTATGCCCCAGTATTCCAGAGTTTTGCTATTTTTTTCCTTGGGATGAATTCAGTGTTTCTATATTTATATCTGTTATATTTTGTCTGCTTCACCTACCTGTTTTTTTTTTAATAAGAATCAGGTATTGATGTTTATCTGATATTTTATGTCCAGTAGCATTTCTGTTATGAAATTGTATGTGCTGACATTAAGTGCATATAATTACTATCTCTTCCTATTGAATTGGTCCCATTACCCTGTATGTAGAGAACTTCTTCATCTCTTTTGATCAATTTTGACTTAAAGTCTACTTACCTGAAAATAGGACAACTCCTCCTCATTTTCTGGCTCCTATTTCATGGAGTATCATTCTCCATCCTTTCACTTTCACTCTATATGGTTTTTTTTTTAATAAAGTGTATGTTTCATTTCTTCATCTAATTTTCAAAACTAAAATAAACACAAATAATATAATATTTCATCAATTGTCTATTGTCTAATATAATTTATTAAAAGTGATTCTGAATGTTTAGCTAACATTTTATTTTAAATATTAATAAGGTTGCAAATAAATTCATGCATATGAATAATTTTATTTAGAATTATTTTACCTTAGTATGTATAACTGTAAGTGAGATTCTAAAATAAGTACAAGAACATTTTCGTAATGCTTGAGGAAAATTTGTCAACTTGACTTCTATTAAGCACAACCTTCCGCAATGTATGTGTACATATTTTATTACAAGCACTCAGAATTGCCAGTGGTATATTTTTAATTTTGCTAATCTATTATGCAAAGTCCATTATGTGGTTGTTTAATTTGCAAGTGTTTAACAACTAGTGAATCTGAATATATTTCCTTATATAGCCTCATAGCTGTGGAACTTTAACAAATTACTTAACCTTGATAAGCCCACCAAAATTAGATAAAAATAATACATACTTCAGAGTCAATTAGAGAGTGTGCATATATATCTGAGTCTCTCTCTTCTGAGAAATATATACATAGAGAGAGAGAGCGGGAGAGACAAAAAGCGAGACAACGACACAGTCATAGACATAGAGAAAGTGCACTTCAGCCCAGTGTCTAAAAGGTGTTCATTAAATATTGAATATTAATTTTTATGTTCATAATATCTCATGGAATTTTCTTCTTGAAATTTGTCCTTTTGTCTTTAGAGGACATAATGCTCTTTTGCAATCTCTATGAAAATTTCAATACATAAAAACATTGACCCAATCTTTTTATAATTACATTAACATATTACCCATCTGTTCATTTTTTTTGTCTACATGGAAAATTTTCATTAAAATACAATCACAGATTTTTTTCATCAAAAAATCTGCCCAAACTTATAAGAAGCAGTTTTCAAGGGTCATGCATAGCACCAAAATAGTATTTTTTTAAGTAATTTTATCTTAGAGCCTGGAACTGTTTTATTCACTAGTTCTATTGATTACACAGACCATGGTGATCAACTGTATGTCTCATATTAGAGTAAGAAGTTAGCTACAATTTAGACATCACATCTTAGGAACAAACATGATGATGACAAGCTGAAATAATGTGTTAAATAAAATTCAATTCAACAAGGATTCACTGAGTGTCAGTAATGTGATAGATATTGTATTTAGTAGGATAAGTTATTTGTGCTTGACCCTAAATATGCAAGTTATACATTGTGAAACAAGAATACAGTTCATGTCCCTGAAGGTCAAACATCAATTAATGATATCAACACCCTTAAGACATATTATAGAAGGTATTAACTAACATCAAATAATTCAATTCCAATTGTTTATATCAAACTTTCTTAGACTCAACACCATTGACATTTTGACTGAGTAATTTATTATTTAGGATGTTTCCACTGTGCATTGTAAAATTTTAACTGTATGCTTTTAGATGCCAATGACATCTCCAACTGTGACAACAAAAATGTCTCTGGACATTATTATAAAGCTCCAAAAGGGAAAAATTACACTGATAGAAAACCATTATCTATATTTGTAAGTACTTCAGTCAAACTAGATAACAGTCTATAAAAGACATTAATAAATAGATGAAATATTAGTAAAGAATTAAAATGGGCAGAAGATTCCATAAACATATCAAAAGAAGAATATTACTTTGCTATACTTTTCTAATGAACTTCTCTGGAGGAAAAAAAAAGCCTATGGTGCCTATATAGTCGCACTTTAAAATCTCCAAACACTTTTTTTTTTTCTGATGAAAGTACTATCAACAGGTAATTAATCTTTAACCATCTTCGATGTTGCTATCAAATGCCCAAATTTGGACATGGAAGACTTTGAATAACAGTGTTTTCTTCAACAGCTTAGAAATCAGTGGAAAATACAGTCATTGAACAGCTACTTTTAACAGCTACCTCATGAATTTCAGTTACACAAAGTTCCCTTTAGATAAACTTGTACTACAATCGCATATCGCAAGAGACTTCGGCTTCACAGTGAACACAGGGTTTAGCTGGAGAAAAGACTGTTCAGATTAAAACTTAAAAAGAATGTTAAGTTTAATTTGTGGGCAATAGAGATAAGGGTATTCTAGAGAAAGAAAATAAGATGTGTAACCATCCCAAGAGGGAGACGAGCATATGGTCTGGAGGGATTCAGAAAACTCAGAAGTTTAAATGAGTAAAGAAAGTGAAGTGATGAACTCAAGACAGCGCTAGAAATATTGAGAGAATGTTGGGGCTTAAAATTATAAAACAAAAGTCATTTAAGTTTTTAAGAAGGCACAAGACATTATCAAATTTTAATCTCTAAACAATGACTTTGACAGAGGCATTTGGTTGTGTTTTCGGAGGGTACTATGGATAGAAAATGTAAGGAATCAATGCACAGCTGATAGCTGTCTTGTAAATCGCATTTTCATCGTAACCTTGCATTTGCTGGAGAGAACGGTAGAATGGAACCCCAAGGTTCATATTTACCATAAATGATTTTGAAAAAAGTTTAGGTTTTTTTTGTTGTTGTTCTTGGGTTTTTTTTTGTTTGTTTGTTTGTTTGTTTTTGCAATACTGGAGATTGCACTCACAACCTCATGCCTGTCAAGCAGGTGCTTAGGCCACTGAACCAAACTCCCAATCCTACTCTTTTTGAGGCAAGGTCGCACTATGTAGTTCAGACCAGCCTTGCTCACACTGTAGCCCAAGCCGGCCTCGAACTCACAACACTCCTCCTACCTCAGCCTCCTGAGTGCTGGGATTAAAGGTGTGTGCCACCACACCTGCCTGAAAACAGTTTTAAGAAGGCTTTGCTTGTTTCCAAAATATTTAATCCTTGTTTTCTTCTATAATAATTAATAACCTTATAAAAACTTACGATGCTACATTAATGTCTATTAATACTGTTAGAAATAGCCATTTGTTATTAAAAAGACCTTTGATATCATTAATTACAAACTTCTCTCTTCTCTTAAATTGTTGTTATGCACGTATCAAAATAGACTTTGGTTTTCAGTCAGTGGAATTTTATTTGCAAATAAATATGAGTTGGCAATGCTTTAGTTAATAAACTTGAGCACACACACAAAAAATAAACCATTAGCAATATTAGTGAGGGCCTTTAAAAAGTTTTATGTGGTACTATGAATTTAATTAGACAGCAAGCTTTCATATATGATTGGCTCTCCATATACTTGGGCCCCACACCCATAGAGTTAATTAATTGTGAATTGAAAATATTAAAAAATAATTGTTTACATAATAATGGGTACATGTTTTTCTCGTTATTACTGTCTAAACAATACAATACAGTAATCACTTACATAGCACTTACTTTGTGCTTGAACTCATAAGTAATCTAGAGATGACTCACAGTATATAAGAGGATATAGGTTGGTTATATGCAATCACAATAGCGTTTTATAGAAAAAGCATCTGCAAATTTTGGTATGTGAGGAGGTCCTTAAGTCAATCTCCCATGAATACAGATGGATATATAATATATATGGTGCTAAATGTTCCCCAAAAGCCCATGTGTTGATGGGTTTTACAGGGTGATAGCAGAGTCTTTAGGTGGTAGGACTTGGTGGGGTGGTCTTTGTGATCTGGGGGGTGCCCTTGAAGGATACTGTGGAAATCTCTCCCCTCTTCATCCTCTTTTCCTTCCTAGCAATGAGGTAAGTGATTTTGCTGTGCCACGGTGTGAGTGGTTGTACTCTAACCATGATGTGCTGCCTCACCCAAGTGCACAGGAGCCAGCCAAACCTGTACTGAACCCCCCAAAATTGTGAACCAAAGTAACCATATACTCGTTTTAAGTTTATTATCTCAGGCATTTTCCATAGTGGTGGAAACTTGACTAATAAATAAAGATACAACTTGCAAGTATATAAATAAAGTTAAATTCTCATAAGTCACATGACATACATATTGCATATTACTATAATTCTCTATAAAAGTTAATTCACTAAACTTTTTCCCAAAGTTCATTTTTTGAACAAAATTTCCTAATTTTCTTTTTATTAAATATAAAACCAAATGGAGTATGTTAAAAACAGATAAATACTACCAGAGAGTCACTGGTAGGGTGCATGAAACTTTAAATATAAATCTTAATTCATATTTGGTTAGGTTGAATCAGAACTATTCTTGATTAAAATAATTACAATTTTCAAAATGAAGAGTTTCAATGGCTCATTATAATCTATTACCTAACCAAAAACTCAAATAATTTTTCTAATTAGAATTAGATAGATAGATACATAGATAGATGATAGACTATTTGCATTTTTTTCTCTTACCTGTAGAAATCTGAGGTATATTACATAGAAGCATAGGAAGCCTTAAATATTGGAGTGTCTAGTACCACCACTTATGAATCACAAGACAATCCCAAATAATTCTCATTTCCTCACCTTTAAACACTGAAAATTCAATGTTTGCAAAGCACCTTTAGTAGGCAGTCAAAATTAATTTTCTTTCTTTTGTAGAGATAAATCTTATTTGTAGCAATCTTTAACACTTAGCAAATTTTACATACTGCCTATGGAATAAAAGAAGGTAGAAATATTTCATTGAAGACCAACCAAAAAGAACTAATAATTATATCATTTTCTGACTTATTTAATCTTTTCACTGCCAATAATCTAGGAATAAAACACTGTAATGATATGAGAAGTAGAGGCAGAGCATAGCGACATTGTGAAGCACTGTTCAGTGTTTCTCATATCATATTCCCTTCTGAGACTGTTGCCTCCCCTCTGATCAAATATGCCATCTAACTGCTGCCTTGTCACCCAGCTAACTTCCTCTCACTCAACTCCAACTCTACTCAATGAACAAATCTTGTTCATTTTCTCACACGTTTGGAATCATCTGTTCTCCATCACATTTGCTATGACTGAATGTCCAAATTCCTGAGCTTGTCCTTCATCTCTTTTCTGCATCCTCCAATTTACAATCCACATTGCAACAGAATTAGTTCAGGCTGTAAATTTAGTATCATTCATTCCCTTGAAAAGCATTCACTGGCCTCTCATTCATGCACACAACACCTTTTATGATCTTGGGGTACCTGTTTTGTCCACTTAAGTAAGGAAGGCCTGACTGATTGGCTTACCACAGTTCTGAGTGAAACTGAATGGATTTAGTGAAAAAGGAAGACCTACTGAGGTTGGGGCCAACACCAGATAATAGGCTTATCCATGACTGGAATAAGAAAGGGAAAGAAGGAAGGTTCAATATTGCCTCTTCAGAGGAGCTCCAGTCTTCTCTTTCACCTTGGAACCCCGCCTCCCGGCTTCCAGTGCAGACTCTTCAGTTATTGGATCTGGATGGTTACAGGATTCTACAATGAGCTCCAGGCATTTGATTTTTAAGTGGATCCTTTGGATCGCCAGCTTGCAGACGGCCCTTTTGCACTATTCCACACCTGACTACAAAGGACCATTCAAGCCAATGTGAATCAATATTTATATGGAGATACACATACATACATACATACATACATACATATATATATGTATATATTCTGTTTCTCTAATGAGAACTGATTGATATGTATCTAAACTCCATCACTTTCTTCAGTCTTACATTCTATATCAAAATCTTCAAAGCAAGTACTCTTACAATTCTTTACAAATATGAGACATTCACCATACGATTTCACAGCACCATACATAATGTTTTCCAAATCCAGAATAACCTGGGTTGTTTGTCTAATTGATCTTCATACTCTGTTCATCCACTGGTGTCTCTCTACAAACATCTGTGCTATGTACACTCATAACTTAATCCGTAATTACTCTGTGTTCCTTCTTTTCCTTAAATGTAATTACATTTTTTGCATTACTTTGTTTGCATGTCTGAAATCTAATCTCTTTGAGGAAAAGAGTATTATCTTATTCAGATCAGGACGTTTGATGTAACTGCATTCAGAGTGGAAGTTCTGTTGATAAGCCATTTTGACACAGTTATGTATCTAAATATTTCTGCAAAACTGCAATATATCAGACTGTTGTTAATAAGATCTTTCCTTTATGATATTTTTACCTTCCCCTTTTTTAAAAAAAATCACAGTCTGGTTATACTTTACAAAGAAAACAAAAACTTAAAAAGGAATAAAGGTTAACATATAACAATTACAGTCTATTGAATTGGTGACCCTGTTCCTCCCCATGGCATACTCCACACTTCTTTCAGAATGTTACTAAATAATGCCATCTCTGTGAGGGTATTTCTGCATTCCTTGCTTACTCATTTCAATACAGCCCCCCCCAATGTATTGATTCTCCTCTTTCCCTGCCTTGATTTTATCCATACTACTGACCAATATCTGAAATGATCCTGTGCATATAATTTTGACCCTCTGTAGTCTAGCATGGAAGTCAAATGATGAAACGAAGTTTCTCGCATTTTATTAACATAGTAGGGTATCTGTAAATATTTGTTAACTGAATAAATGAGTTTATCTTAATTTTGCTTATACTCAACACATAGCTAGTCACAAGTTAAAATACAAGGACAGATGATTTATAATGGAATTACGTCCAGATAAACGCAGAGTAATTTGAAAATGTCATAAGTTAAGAAAGATTTTAATGTACCTAAACTACTAAACTTAAACAATTAGTAACAGAGTGTACCATAAATTTCATATTTACCTTTGTAATTTCATGGCTATTTGGAAGCTGCAGTTCACTGGGAGTGTGGTACCTCATAACCTAGGAAAAGATCAAAATTTTAAATTCAGAGTTTGGTTTCTGCTGAACACATATTGATTTTACAGCATCATCAATTGAAAAAATTATGAATTGAAATATCATAATTCAAATTCATAATTTTAGTTTTTTTGAGACAATTCCAGGATACACAGATAGGGGGTGGATAAAGAAGTTAGAGGAAGGAAGGCAGTAATCAAAATGTGTGTTATCAAGAAAGTTACTACTTAAACAGCAATTTGAACTTAATGGAAAATCTAAGAGATGTGCTTCTGAATTATGCATGCCATGGTGTGAGAGAACTGGGAGGCTGGTAGACTCTCATCTATCGTCAATAGGAATAATTCTTAGGAATTTCTATTTCTCCACCATGGCCAGTCTGCCCTGGAAGCAAAGAATGATTTGCATCCCAGATGAAATCCTCAGACAAAGAAAAACAGTTTCTGGTAGATGAAAATCAAATGAGTTCACAAACAAGACAAAGGCCAAAGGATCTAGGCAAGGTGCCAAAAGCATTTGCTATGGGATTCCAAAGAAGTCTCATGATATATTAAGTATAATGAATATTGACTTGTGTATAATACAGAGTAAACACATTGTAGTGTAAACTCTAGAAGTATCTTTCTATATAAAGTAAACCAGATTTACTCTGTAGATAAAAAATAAAATAACTGATTTAGAATATCCTTAACAACCTGTTTTAATGAATTGTCTATTTTATTGAATTTTAATCTGTCTCTGATTTAGTTCTAGCTACATAAAATATATACTGATTTAATTATAGTTAATTAAAATGTATACTGACTGAACTCTGAAGATGCTAAACAAATTTAGCTTGTATAAATTTTCTCAATATGTGTAAAGTTGAGGCCAGATGTTTTAATGAGTTCTCACTTTATGAACTGACTCAAAAGCTTCAGGACAAGAAAATATCCACAGAAAGTACAAGAAGTTAATGAAGCAAAACAAGTAATTGCTAAAATTGAATCAGGAAAAAAGAGCCTCAAAAATTCCTGGTGTTACTGAGCACACAACGGCATGCAATATTATTTAATTAATATATATTTTGGATTAAGAAAGTATTGATGATTAGACTCAGTCCAATAAAATTATGATATTTATATTTTCTTTACTTTTTACATCTTAATTTGACTAAGGAATTCTCTGCTACTCACCCATAAATATTTTTCAAGTTATGTTCATTAAGCCATTATTAAATAAATAAAATACTAGAAATACATTTACTTAATTTTGGGAATGAATAATATTTAAGAATTAAACCATTTTGAAAAGGCTTACAAGGTAATCCCTTTCATATTTTGTTTAGTCACAGTGAAAATTGCTTCAAGTTTCTTTTTCATATTTAATATATTAACATTTTCTTAGGAGATTTACAACAACGATCATGGCAGTTTTCCTGTGGTGTCATGAGTACCTACTATTAATCTGAGTATCTATTAAAATATTTCATAATTTAGACATTAAATGATTGACAAATTTACAAACATGAATATATGAAGTTCACATACAAATGTTTACATTAATCTCTTTCCATTTACATATTGTTAGATTAATTCACATTCTTTGTTATTTATGATATAGCAAGAATCAGTTAAAGTCACCAGTATTTTTAAATAGGTATTATAATTTTAGGAGGTCACACATAGTGTTTTTTCCTTTTTTGTTTATAGAAAACATTTTCATTATTACCATAATGTTTTCAGTATTTTAAATTTCCCAGATTATTTCAAAGATGATAGGTGCATTTATATGTGTAAGAACTTATGTTATAAATTCAAATACAATTTTGAGATGCCTGGTATGAAATTTAAACTGACTGATAAACATATAACAGATTACCTTGAATGATAACTACACTAAACCATAGCTGATAAGCAGTCCATGGTACAGTATTTTAGAAGATACAAGAAAAATCAACATGGCCAAAAGTATTTTCTTTAACAAAACTAATAAAATTGTTTAACAATTACCAAAACTGAGCACAAAAATTATCTTTTACAAATTTAAAATAAAATAAGAATAAACATCAGCAGTTTTGAAAAGTTCCTATCAAAATAACTTACCACAACTGTTGCAAGAACCAACTGAAATTCTGTACTGTAGAACTGTTAATCTATTGTTCTGCATCTTTAAACATAGATTTCTTCATTCACTGAATCCAGCCAGTCCAATTTAAATATATTTTATAACTCTTGTTGAATTTTTATTGCTTATGAGTGAGTCAAGTAGTGAAAACATTAGAAAACACTCTCAGAAAATATTTTCATTATGTTTGTCTTTGTATGGCCTGTTCATGACAGAAAAATATTTTTTCTTTGGTAGAAAAACCTGCAAAAACTAAGACTCAGTTAGTACTATCCATCTCCCATCATCTCCCAATTTGAAAGAAAACACCTCTGTAAGAGAAAATAAAGAAGAACTTTAGCCAATTAAACATCCAACTATTAGGGGTAGTAAATGAATAATTAAAAGCCTTCAGTAGATTATTCACTACTTTTCTGACACTTTAGAATGACTCTAAATAATTATTTTCCTAATTTTGCATGCCATTATCCCACTCCAAAACAAAACAAATGGTTACAGGTAAATTGAGTGATAGTATGCTGGAATATGTTTTGCAGTTTTCAAACATCTCTATGGGATGACAGCATGATTCTACAGATTCGAGAGCCATCACTGATACCAAGAAGATGAAACCAACCAGGTGGGCAAAGAATTACGGCATGCATAGACCAAAGTGCCAAGGAGTTGGGGTTAATGAGGAGGCTGTGTGGAATTAATCACCTTCCTGTTGACCAGAGAAAAAATTAAGGTCATGCAGAAGTGAGGCAGACCTAACGTTTATGAAATAGGTAGTGAGTGAGCCAGGCAGGGTGACAGGCAGCCCGTTAGTCAGTGACATGGGCAAAGATTGAGCAAATGTAAAAAACACTGAGAACACTGGAGACCAGCTTCTTTCATGTCAGCATGTGGGCAAACTAGAAAAAAATGCTGAGATACTGCATTTGTTTTGGAGGTGTCAGTGTGAAGTTATGTTTTCATTATTAAAAAATAATAAATAGAAATAGATAAATGTGCATATATGCATATATATTTCACCCCTGTCTTTCTGTTGAGACCTAGAAGCAATGGTGCCTTGCTAGCAAGAAGGTAATAGTCTCAGACTCACTCCTATATTCCATTTTTTCACTAAAGAAATTAAAGCTGTGGACAAAAATGGCAGATTCCAGGGATGAATTAAGAAAAATACAAGATAACAATGAAGCGTCTTATACAAGACTTAATAAGTACCAAAGAATGATGGAACTATGTCAAAATGAAATGCATAAGATCACATTAAATCTAAAACAATTTAAGCAACAGAATAAGCAATATTAACAAAAATCCCAACTCATCCATTCTAGCATGAATCTGTGATTCCATAGTGACATAAACAAAAAGCAAATTGCTCCATAGAGAAAGAAAAGCATTTCCTTATGATACAAAAACAACTAAAGCTATAGAGAAAATGATAGTAATAAAAATTCACCATTTGATAAGTGTAATAGTGGCTGATTCAGAGGAGTCATCAATTAATACCTAAATTGTAGGTTAAAGGTTTGAGAAGCAGACTATCAGTCCAAATTTGGAGTATATTCCATCAAATACTTATTAATCACAAATTGGAAAGTTTCTTTCTGGTGAAGAAATATAGCAAACTCTAAATTAATCAGGTGATCATTGTTCTCATCACTGTTGTTGGAATGACTCCCCTAATTTAACACACTGTTAGCAGCACAGCAACATTTTTGTAGAATTTCTAAAAATAATATGGTATGTGGTTTCAGTTAGATCACAAGGCAAACACTGAATAAAATTCATTTTACTATCTCAAAGCTATAAATTCATGAAAAAAGGAGATAACTTCTTTCCACGTTAAGGAAAACTGGAACGACATGCAAATACAATAAATGCCACACATCATCTTGGGTTGGATTCAGGACCCAGAAAGAAAAATAAACATTGCAAAAACAGCTGGATAAATGTCAATGAAGTCTAGAATTAAATAGTATCAGGATTGATCTCTGTCCTAGTATCCCCAAGACTATCTGGATTTTAGAACTGAAAGTCCAATAATGTAGGAAACCTTCCACAACCCATAATGTCCTGGTTTTTGACAACCAAACATTAGAGGGAAATTGCAGTAAGTTTCATACCCTAGCTAAAAAAGAAACAGTTTTATTTGTTTATTTATTTATTTATTTATGTCTTTTTTGAGACAAAGTTTCGCTTTGCAATTCAGCCTGTCCTTGAACTCACTTTGTAGCCCAGGGTGCTGTTGAACTTGCAGCAATCCTCCTGCCTCAGTCTACTGAGTGTTGAGATTACAGGAATGCACCACCAAGTCTGGCTGAAACACTGTTTTTAATGTCAAATGAATACAGCAGAGATTATTTGACTGCTTGGGTTACTGCTGCTGTTTTAAACTCCTAGTCACTGATATTGAAATACATGATTTGTGAGACCAGATTAGAGACCGCCCATTGTTGCATCATGCTGAATTGTGTGATCTAAGTGGGCAACATATGTGAATTACAATCATAAAGCTAGCAGGTCATCTTTGATATTTCTCATGAAATAATTTTTGTGCCTTGTATCCAAATAGCATTGTGAATATTAAGTAATTTTTGTAAGTGTTCATATAATGAAAATGAGGTTTATCGCTTTACAAAGGCATCATGATGCACAAATCACAAGATAAGAAAATAACCCACTGTGCTAATCTAAGATATATGGATAATACAATGGATTAGGAGGGTGAATAAGCAAAATAAAGTATATTCAGTAATACAGAAAACTATTGGGATGATGTAAACTGGAGAAAGCGTGGTTAAAAACCCATAGGGTGTTGAATCAAATAAGCTTGAGATGAAACAGGCAAGTTCTGAGTCAAGAGAAAGTTTTTCATCTCCCAAAAGTATATCAATGCTTCTTTGGAAAATGAAGCATAGAATTAACTTGGGCATACCAAGTTAGGCAGCAGTATATTTTTGCCTAATGGATATCTGAAACTGAATAAATTTGCATTTCCTGAATCACAAGTTTCAAGTAATATTCTGTGGTTGAAGAAATGGAGAATTTTTAATAACAAGTGTATTAGTGCTTTCTAGTGAAGGGTTAATTCCATCAGGTCTTAGTGAGGATCATGCCTACCCTAGCATGTGAAGTTACATATTGCAGCAACAGCTGAACAAGAACCAGTGCCCTCCCACCATCTTTCCAGGACTTGAACTGGAAAAATGAAGTTTCAAATTGCATTCATGAATTCTATAAAAGTTAAAAAGAAAACTGAAGGAAATACAAAACGAAGAATTGCTAATATCCTCCCAAAATCAAAATTAGACTTTTTGATATATTTTTTTATTTAACAGAAGCTGCTGTGAGTTTTAAGCAGTTTTATTCTTTCTATAACCATATATTCCATCCCACACTTCCTGGATAAAAGGATCTGACTTGCATACTTGTGATAGTGAGGCTTTCAGATTTTTTTTTTGTTCATTTTCAGTCCCCTCAATATGTGCAAAATCAATTTATGAGATATTTGGCTTCATAGAAATTGAAGGAAATAGCCTCCTCAGACATTCCTATGAGAAGGGTATCATAGCTAATGGCAATAAAAAATAAATACACAAATAAACTATCCTGTTATAACATCATATTTTCAAAATTTGGGCAAGGAGAATGTCCTCTAACCTGGAAATGTAAAAATGATAAATATCATAATAAGAACTGTAGTAAAACAAAAATTTATGTTTGCTTTCTTCCAAATTGTTCAGGGGTATTTGAACGGGTCATTAAGATCCTAGAAAAGAATGAATTGACTACAGTTTAGTTTTTCACTATTGTGCGTATCTTATGACAAAAACTATACATTAAAATAGTTTCACTGTTTTTTGGAAATAACTTCGGTTCAGAATTCAAAAGAGACACCAGAGAAATGTAGCTGATTTAAAAAGGACTTTCTCATTTCTTCACTAAAAATATGTTTTTTAATCTACCTTTAGTTTCACAAATTCAAATTATCTCTGTACTTTAATGCCATTTTCACAGAGAAGTAAGGCTTTACCTTACATATTTCATAGTATGAATATGGAGAGCCTATGTTGTGATTTTACAGACAAGAAGGACTTGATTTTAAAAAGCTTGTGTATACACAGAAATTGGAGATGTTTATAGAGCTGAAACTAATTCCTACAAGTCTAAAAACCTGCCGTTACTTGCAAGTATCATCTTAAATATTGCCTGGTGTATTTTCATGAACTAGTTCTGGCATCAGGCATTTAAATATGACATTAAAAGCATAATGTGAAAAAAGATGCTTCACTTCATGAAATTCAAACATTTTCATATTAAGAAACATTTAAACACAACCAGTGGAAGAAAATAGACATCCTAGAAATGAAACTATGCATCTATACCCAAATAATTTTTGACAAAGGTGATAAGAAAACACATTAGAGAACAGGTAATTTTTCAATAAATGGCAATGGAAAAATTGAATATGAAACTTGATCCCTCTCTATAAAAAGCTGTAAAAATAAACTCAAAATAGATAGAACTCTTAAGTATGAGACATGAAACAATGAAACTACTGGAAGAAAAATACCATAAATCCTTCATGATATAAGAATGGGATATAATATTTTTGGCAAGACTCAAAGCACATGATAAACGAAAACAAAAATGGACAAGTAGAATTATGTCAAACTTAAAATTTTCTGAATAGTAATGAAAACAATCATTAGAGAAAAGAGATCGTCTACAGAATGAGAGATTTTATTGGCAAGCTATACCTCTGACGATAAGTTAAAATCCAGAATACTAAAGGAAACCACATGCTAAACAAAAAATGTGCAACTTAAAAAATTGGTAACAGATTTAAATAGATACATCTAAAAAGCATGTATACAAATAAACAATATTTCTATGAAAAGATGCTCAAATCATTAGTTGTCAGAGAAGTGCCCATCAAAACCACATTGACATGTCATTTCACCTAGGAAGAATGGTTCACATAGAAAGACTAAAAATAGCCAGTACTGGGGAGGATGTGAAGAAGAGGGAACACTTTACCACTGTTGGTGAGGATGCAAACTATTACAACCACTGTAGACAATGGTATGGTACATGCTCAAAAAATTAGACATGGAACTACCATATGATCTAGAAATCCCAATACTGAGTATATATCCAAAGGTATTGAAATCTGAGAGACTCCAATATTTATTGTCACATTGTTCAAAATAGCCAGATAATGGAAACATTCTGAGTGTCCATCAACTGATGAATGGATAAAGAAAATGTGGTATGCATACAATAGAATTATTTTCTTGACAATACATTTATCCTGACCTCATTACATTGGACTGACTAGGAATCAATGCAATGCAGACTGTGTATAAGCACAGCTGCAAGATAAAGTGAATGTGTGTGCGTGTGCGTGTGTGTGTAGTATTTAGTTTTATAATTACAGAAGAGTAAAGAAACTATACCTAAAGACTGCAGGCAGTTTAGGAGTCTGATATTAGGAAATGAGGCAGGAAGACTAAAAATATTCTATTGTGTCGTGTGAAGAAAAGAAACATCATTATTTTCTCTTACTGAATAAAGACAATACCTGTTTATTTAGTGGATCCACATTTTTTTTTCTTTTTCTTTTTTTGCAGCACTGGGGATTGAACTCACAACCTCACGCCTGCCAGACAGGCACTTAAGGTACTGAGCCAAACTCCCAGCCCCTATATGTTTATTTAGTATCATAGTTTTTATATTCTCTTTTCAAAACAAACCTTACATTTATATATTGTGTCTTTCTAATAATGCACAATAGTTTTTACTATAAATATCAAATAAAAATTTTATGTAGTTCAAATAAATTACTGTATCAAAAGACAAAATTATAAAATATTGTTACATTTTTCTCATGCTATTTCATTATATTACTACTGTTTTCCAAGGTTATATACCCATTTAAATACCAGAATTTATGCAACAAATGATACAGTAATTTCAAATAAACATATATCTTTCACATATCATGTTAAAATATCAATATGTATGTTTACATTTGTAAATTACATATCAAAAAATTTTTTCCTTCCAAAATTTTGGCTATTCTCATTAGGAGTTTTTGTGGATGTGACAAAGAAAATATTCTTGTTTTAGGAAACTTATGTCTATAGCATGCTTCAAATAGCTGAATAAGAGATTGATGCTTGTATTGGTAAAGATTTAGATACATGTATCTATTGAGTTAAACATTTTAGTGTATATAAATTATACTTTAATAAAAACTATTTTTAAAAATCACTCTTCAGATACTTTATTAGGCATTATATAACAGAAATATTTTAATTCTTTGTACTTTTCTGTTTGTCACAAACATGCATCCGAAAGTCTTCAAGAAGTAAAAATATCTTCTCATGTTTTCTCAAAACCGTTTGGCTGAAAAATTTAAGCACATCATTAGCTCCTCCAATAGAAAGCAAAGTTACATCATAACTGATTAGTATCCCCACAGAGCTGGCCAGGTGATGCTGCGATGGCAGTAGGCCAATGAGCTGTTCTTGTAATGAACAGAGTAAAGAGTTCAGGAAGCTGAAGAACGTATGTAAGAGAGTACAGAACTTGTCCACTTACACACTGTGTGCTACTAGGCAAGTGGATAAACATTTCTTGGCCCTGGTTACTCCCTGCAAAGTAACAAAATCAGAATAAATGTTATATGCAGCTTTAGATCATTATTTCTTTAATTGCGTGAGTAAGCAACACAAATAGGATTATTAGATTCAGGGAAGGATGCACCAAAGTTAATACATGAATAGCAGAGGAATGTTTTGTTTCTGACTCAAATTTCCGGGATTTGACGTGCCAACAAAAGGCCTGAGAGTTGGAAGGGAGAAACTACAGATGTTTGGATGTTCACATTGGCTTATTACCAAGAGTCTGCTCCTGACTGCTTTGAAGGGAAAAGTGAACAGCAAATCTCTAGAGGACGAGGCTTCCCTTGAGATTTCTCAAGTGCATTTGGTTCTGGCAGCTTCAGTCTTCCAGAGTCTTTTTACAATCCAAACAGCTGCCTACAATCTTAAGTAAAATTCTAAGTCATTTATTCTTCTGATCTTTCAAGCAATTCCACATATTTTAGTGCAAACATCTTTGTAAAAAACTGATGTCATGTCCTTCATGTTTCCTGAAACTTTTATCACTGCAAGATAGCTATAAATAGAGATATGAATAGGCACAAAGTTTTCTTTTGATAAATTTGTACTTGTTTTAAAATATTTTTTCTTACCTACATTTAACTGTGTATTCGTGAAGACTATGTAAGTTTCAAAAGATGCATATGGACAAGTGAGGCATAGCTCCAATCAATACTCATTTTCATTAGAACACAGTTCATTTAACACTCAAATCTACTCTTGGTATCTAGCCGACTTTGTAAAATATTTGATTTTAATTCATAGTGTAATGCTACCTGGATTCATTCTCAGTAATAGTGAAAGAAAAATAGAAAACTACTTTGATATCCATCCTATTTTATTAACAAATGGATATTTATTTTCATACTGCTATCATTTAAATTATGGTTCTCTGACTCAATTAGACTCTCAGGGAGATGTAAACACTCCCCAGTCTGGAACTTTCAGGTAGACACAAAGAAAGAATTTTTCTCAAGAGATTGTAAACTTTTGAATTTTTGAAGTTTCATACTTTAAAAATAGTGTCACATAAAATAACTAACTCTCAAGATATTAATAAACATGCAGAAAATAAAATACTTTTGTGGTCAACCTTAGGTAGTAAACCTTAATGCACAACCTTCTTGGAGATTCACAATACCCATACATATTAGAAGGTCTAGCAAGATAAAAGATGATACAACTTACTTCTCAGCTTCCTAGGTGTATCTGCCTTTGCCATATCATTCCTCTCCCTTTCACCTCTTACCTTCTGTTCCTTTCTGCCTGAGGATCTCTGATCCAGTTCTGGGCCAACATATGTGATCATAGGTTGCCAGGATGGACCCGAGATCTATACAAGACTCTATATGCACTCTCATTGTTTATGGATTCTAGCTTGTATGGTACTTTCTTTAAAAAATGAAATCTAATTATCAGATAAAATTGATGTTTTCCAGTCTTTAAAATAACTACATTAGGCTATTTCTTATTTAATTTCTGACTAGTGAAAAGTATCAGGATGGTCTAAAAATATTCCCACATCCTAATATTAAATAATCATGAGATGGGGAGAGGAGAATTTTAAAATTAAATCTTAAAACAGAGACAGTCTGTCTTAGTTACTTTTCTCATTGCTGAAACAAAACATCTAGCACCCAAAAGTGAAAGGATGAAAGGTTTATTTTGACTCATAGTTTGTAGAGATCCCAGTCCATAGTTGGCTGTCTTCAAGACAGGATGGCATGGCAGAGGGGCATCGCAGAGAAAAAAATGGTTCATGGCATGGCAGACAAAAGTCAGCAGCAGCAGCAGCAGCAGCAGCAGCAGCAGAAGCAGAAGCAACCCTGCCTTCTTTCTGTCCCTTTATATTCCAACCAGGCTATAAGCCTATTGATTGGTGCCACTCAAACCCAAAATGGGGCTCCATTATCTTAATCCCAGTATCAGACCCTTTAATTCACACGCACATATTCTAACCTGCCCAATTTCAATACTACCCACCTGGGACCACCTGTCTTTAGAGGGACATCTAGCTACAAGTCCTAACACAATCAGTCTGTCACTGACTCAGGTTCAGTCCGACTGATGTTCTCCTAGTAATGCCTTCAACAGAGTTTAAATTTTCCTTCTTTGCTTTTCTGAATAAAAGTAAAACTTTCATTCATGGAAGTGCTTCAAGCTAGAAAGGTCAGAGACTCAGGAAAAAGTCTAGTTATATTTTATTTGCATATCTCCACCTGCCATTTGGGTTCTATTCACTCACTGTATCATTCTCTTTTTGTTTCTTGATGGAGTATTTCTTTTTAGTAGTTAAAAAAGTATTAAAGATAAATGCCATTGCTTCAATGGCAAAGGGTAACAAGAAGAAATGGGGGGAAAAATGCTATTTCTGTGTCCATCTCTCAGATAACGTTTGTTTTGTGTTTTCTCTGTTACTACTGTCAACTATCCTATGTGATGTGTATTATCATTTCCATGTTGAGGCGGAGGGTTTATGCTCAGGGATTTTTTTAAAAAATAATAAGTTGAGTGTATTCTCTTAAATTTTCACACAGGATCAATAGATTACCTAATGCTTTAGTAAAAATATAGTATTTGCCTGCCAAGGAACTCATGCTAATAAACTCATTATTTCCTTGGATTTATTTTGCTGGGCTACTTTTAGTATAATCTAGATCTTTCTTATTTCTATATTTACATGCTATATTATATATATATATATACACTATATTTATGAAATATATAAGTATATTATATATTTTGTTTTTACACATATTATATATTTACATTTGATTTTAAATATAAATTATGACACTGTAATATCAAAGGTAGTTAAGTGATAATTATTTCATATCAGTCATGATTTCTTTAGTCATTTGCTTACCCCTCATTTAACATATAATGTGATTCATGCTGCTATAAGAAGATAACCTAAGACAAGTAATTTATAATCCAGGATTGAGAGGCCAGGATTTCCAGAGGGCTTCTTGTTTGTTGTCTTGTGGCAGAAGCACAAGGAGAGGGTAAGAGAGATCAAGAAATTGAACTCATAGCCTTAAATACTTTTATAATCAGCATTAATCCATTTATGAAGGTGCAGCTCTTATAACCTACCTACCATCTATTAGACACCACTTCCAAACATAGGGGCCCCACTTCCCTTTGACGGAAGTCTAACTAACCCTGTTATGGGTTATGAAAATTAGATTTCAAAGGTTTGGTAAATTCCCCACAGTTACATTGTTCAACAATGAATAATACAAGGGCAATCAGATGCTGTCACTGAATGGAACCTCTGCACTCTATTGCCTCCAAGATTCTCCTAATTATGAACTGTAAATTATCTACGTTACTGACAGCAATCCTTTGCTTGCTGCTGTGTAGTGTAGACTCAGTCATCTAAAGAAACAGTGTGAGTATAGCTGTGTGAAAGACAGGGTGCTTTTGAAATACCCAGCCACCTGGAAAACCACAACAAATATGACTTGGTAATCAGCTGTTTCCCAGAGCTGTGATGTCTCACATGTCAAAAGTAGTAAGTAGTTCCCAGGGCTCTGACAAAATTACACCCAAATGAAATTTCTTCCTCACTAGGGAAATTCCAGAACAATAAATTACAACGATGCAGTTATTTACAAACTGCACTTCTGAATGCATGTGTATTTTTCCCCTCTCTAAACATGAATCAGTAAATACTTCCGTAAGTTTGCCTAAGGAGAGTAATGTGAATGCAATCTTTACAGTAAATATTATGATCAGGATAGTATTTATAAAGGAGGAAAAAAAGACCTGATACTTTGGCCCTCAAAAATCAGATAATAGATTAATTTAACTTTGGGACAGAGACGGTGGTACAGATTTATGTGTGTGTGCAGAAATGACCTTCCTTCTGCTCACCTTTGAGCCCCCTGCCAATGTACTGAGTAGGGTTTCTCCAGGGAGTGGAGAACTCACTTCAGCCCCTCTCTGTATGTCATTTCTCTGCATGGCTTTTGGGCATGCACCAAAGTGTTTAAGATGCCAGCTGTGCCCAAGGCTGTGGGGTGCCAACCAGCAATTCTTTCCTCTTACTAAAGAATAAACCTGAATTAAACTGAGGCAAGGAATGAAAAAGGAAAATGCCTACCCTCCCTTTGGGGTTTTAACTGTAGTCATAGACTTCAAAACACAGAAAGATCAATTGGATTATAGTACATTCTATGCAGTTTTTCACTCGGAGTTTAATTTAGTCAGCTAACACAGGAAATGATACACAGCTTTCAAATTAGTTACTGGCACTATGTGGCATATGAACTTTGGTTAAATTAAATACAGTTGATCATGTAATATCTTTTCTTAAAATATTTTTCTATGTATTTAAGTCCAGAATCCTAAGCACATAATTCTAGGTCTTTTATAACCTCAAGTAGTTTCCTCAAGCTATTTTTTTCTAGTTTCTCTATATCAAAAGATCATGTGTCATACTATGCTCTCTGCCTTTCAAACCACGTAGATCACATCACCATCTTTCCACTCCCTCTTTTTGTCATAATTAATGGCTTTCTTATCGTATTTTTTGTGACCAGAGTGTGTTACCCCTGCCTTTAACACATCCCTAATTTACTGTATTGGATTTGGTTTCTGTTTGCCCTATATGGACAGTACTCATTCAGCACTATACCCCAATGTTTCCTGAGGGAGTCAATGAATGTTATGGTTTTTTGTGCATTCATTTTACAACATAATATATGAAACATAGCAAGAGCTGTATAAAATTTTGGAATAAATGAATGAACAAATGCATAAATAACTGATTCTACTACTTATATGCATGTAAGTGAAAGCAATATCTTTTCTATATTTCATAATTATTGGAAGGTAAACTGAAGGCAAAAAACATATATTAGGTTTATAATCTGTCCTTTTCCTTATGACTCATTAACCCTACCGAAATGAGAAAATTTCTCCAATTTGTAAGTAATGAATGGAATAACATTTCCTAGCAGTAAATAAATATTCAAATGCAAAAACTGAAAAAGAGAGTATATGGACAGTATTTGACTGCAAAATTACTCACTGAAATGTAGAGAAATGAGTTATAAGCACAAAAATTTTTGCAAATTTTCTTCTCAAAATTTTTGTATGATGTGTGTGATTATACCAATAACTTCTTCTATAAAATAGCTCATCACTAAATTTTGCTTAGTGATCTGAATAACATAGCTAGGATTTTCTTTTTTTCTTTTTTTCTCATGGAGATATGGAGAAATTTGGAGGGGATAGATAAATTACAACTTATAAAATGTTTAAAAATTTTATAAACCATGGTTGTCTATTGTAATTTTTTTTACTTTTATATTTTATAAAATATTTATAATGTCAAATTGAGAAAGTACTGAAATAAAAATATCAGAATCTGAAAGATAAACACAGATACATACATAAAAAGGGATTTTTACATACAAACAAACTCAGTATATTTTGTCCACAAGGAAATATCTTTTTATCACTCCTAATGATTTTTCATTGCTTTTAATTCTCATTTTTATTTTTCTTATTTCATATTGCCTCCCCAGAAATTACTAGCATGTTACATTATATTATTTGAAATTAAACTAGAGTATTACTTGACCAAAAAATATTGAATATGCCCAACAATGACTAGTATACAGAAGGTACTAAATTATAAATACAGTGGCACCTCAGTTCATAAACTTAATTCATTCTATGATTCTGGAAGAAACTGTGTTCAAAGGGGAAGGATAGCTGCGGTCTTGTTTATTACCCAACACAGAGTTTGCAAACAACAACAAAAAAAATTGCCAAATACTTCTGTTTGACAATCAAATTGCTTGCAAATCAAAGCATTTGTGAACCAAGTTACCACTGTATTATTATAATAGTAATAATAATAACAATTATTATTATTAACTTTGATAATAATCATCAAGAATCTTAAGGAAGATTTTAAAAAATCACCATTTGTGACCACTATATTTCATGTCTGGTGCTGTTCCCCTACCCTGCTTCATGGTAGCCATGAACTAAGCAATTTTACCATGTCCTTCCAGCATGATATTTCTGCCTTGGAACCAGCAACCATGGGCATAATTCTCTGAGATTATTAGCCAAACTAAACCTTTTTTATTTTAAATTGTTGGCATTGGCTGTTTGGTTTCAGTGGTGCAAAAGGAATATTGATACAGAAAATTGTTCTCAGAGATGTGAGATTATTACTGTGACTCTACCTGACCCTTCAGTTTAAAATTCCTTGGAAGTGATCTGTTAGAGGATTTGAAAAGTTGGGAGATGCTGGCTACTGAAGCATTAGAATACTCTTAAGTTGAGCATGATGCGTGATCAAGGTGGAACTCAGAAGACCAAAATACTGATAAGAATGCAGAGCAGTAAAAGCTGAACTCAGAAGGTTTCAGGTAGGAGCAAAGGCATCATTGACAATTGGAATAAAGACCACATGTGTTAAACTCTAGCCCAAAGTTTGTCCACATTTTATTCATGTCCTAGTATTACTATGCAGGAAACTTTGTGGGTAAAATTAAGTGCTGTAGACTAAATTATCTCCAGAGGAAATTTCAACGCAGCCCAACATTCAGGCTGTAGCTTGAGTACTACTAAATGACTTTAGCCAGATTTGTGGTGAGAATCAGAGGTAAAAACCAGAGCAGAAAAATAACATAAAACTTAAACTTCGATAAGAATTAATCACATGTAAAGTTGATGATAAAGGAATTGAGGTTTCTATAGTGATTAGTACTATTAAAATGAAACCACATACTTTGTACAGGGAAAAAAGGAAAAATGGCTCCATGGTACTTCAGAAATCAGCAAGATCCTCCCTGCAATAGTTGATACATTGCATCAAGTTGGCAAGTTTAGAAACTTAATTGACTCAGCAGTTCTATATCCTAGGGTGTCTTGGTTACCTTTCACTCTTGCTGGGACAAAACACCCAATACCAAAAATTAGGACAGGAAAGGTTTATTTAGTTTACAATTTTTGAAGGTTTCAGTCCATAATCAACTGGCTCCAAAGCAGGGTGCCATGGCACTGGGGCAACACTTCAAAGTAGCACCAGCAAAAACAGCCAGAGCCAAAAAGGGGTGAGAACAGGCCTCTTCTCCTCCCTTATATTGTACATAGGGCACTCCCCCTCTCCAGGGTGAGTGTAGCAGTCACACTATCTGCCTGCCCTCCTCTTGCACTGGCTGAGGATGTTTACAAAGTAATAACCCTGGCTCCCTCCTGAGTCTCTCATTTAAACTTCTGACCTGCTCAAATTGACACAAAATGAACAGGTAACTGCTTGTGTTCTATACCCCAGGATGTAGAGTTGCTGAGTTACTTAATTAAGTTTCTAGACTTTTCAAGTTGATGCAATGTATAAGCCATAACATAGGGCGAAGAGGACATGTCTTAGGGCAACTGTTCATGTTGTAGGATGTTGTAATGGTTGATTTCATTGTGTCAACCTTGAGAAGTTTAGAAGCTTAACTAAGAGACTCAGCAGTTCTGCATCCTGTGGTATAGAGGACCCACTCTAGGTCATGTGGCCTGCATACACTAAAAAGAAGGAAAAGAGGCTTTCTCTGTCCTATTTTGCTCTTGTTTTTTCTGTCTCCTGCTACCATGAACTGTTGCCCCTCTACCAGGTACCACCCTGTTGGAGCCATCTGATTATGGACTGAAGCACCCACAAACTGTGAACTAAGTAAATCTTTCCTCCTTTAACTTTGGATGTTGAGTATTTCGTCTCAGCAAAGGGAAAAAGTAACTAACACACTGCCCACAAAGTCTGAGGAGCCAAAAATGTAAGCGTTTCATTTGAAAAGAGAGCCCCTGGTCCCTATGCTCAATGTGAGTTCTCTATAGAATTGATTCCTGAAACTCATTTCAGTGCACTCACCTTCTCAGATACCCAGGTATAGCTGCTGTAATGGTCTAAGGGAGCCTTGCTATTCCCTATACAGGTGGCAGACCTTACCATTGTGTAAAACTGCTGGCTTTACCAGCATGCAAAATATAACAGCAATGGTAGATGCCACAGGAAGTTGGAGGTACCAGAATTGTGAAACTTCTGCCAATAAAAGCTATTGGAAATGAGTTAAATGAGCCTAAGGAAAAAGCTACATGGGTTGCAATCAGAAAACTTACAGAGGTAGGACTACTCATGCCTTCTGGAATTCACATCTCATAGCTGTGTGTCACGGATACCAGATATAGGGTTAAAGAGTTTAATATTTTCTCTGCTGGATTTTGATATTTATTTTGCTCCATTTCTTTTTGTACCCCCTAAAGCTGTTTTTAGGGAATGGAAATTTTTATTCTATGACATTGTACTGTGTGATTATGTAATTTATCTTGTTTTTTACAGAGGTTCAAAGCTAAGAGTTTGCCTTGAGTCTCAAAAAATTCTTGACTTGGTCTCTCTTTAAATACTAGAACTATTAAAACTTTGGGGATGTGATTGTTGTGTTTTTGATTATGCTCAAATAGTTGTATTATGTTAGATGGAATTATGACCTTATGTTTTTTTAGTGATAAAGTACAATTTAGGGGATGTGTTTGGATATCAAGTTGACAAAAAATGTAATGTCATCAATAAGCTTGATTGTTTAAACTGGATTGCATTGGCAGCCACCAAGATTGATAGAGAACACTTCTGAGTAAGACTGGGTGAATCACAGAGGCATAACAGAAGTCCTGTATCTGGTCCCACCTCATTCATGTCTGGTGCTGTTCCCCTTTGCTCTTTTCTGGTCCTCAAAAGCTGTGGGTTTTTTCTTTGCCATGTATTCCAGTCAACCATGGACTGAAGATGTTGAGAATGTGAGTCGAATTGATGGTCTTCTTTAAATCATGGGTGTCAGCTATTGTGATTCAGTGATGAGAAAGCTGACTAAAACACGTAGTAAAAGTAAACTGATTTATCAGGTTTCAAAAAGTGATACTGTCAAAACTTATATTACTTCAACCTTACTACCACAAATGCTGTATTTTGATTAAATGAATTTGTTTTCAAAATTACCCATGGAAGCCACCAAATAATCACAGTAGTGTCAGTTAATGTACCACTAGCTAAATGTTCTGTGTTATTAGCATACTGTTTGGATTAATTTAAAATATTATAGCCCTTTATCAGTTCTTTTTTTGAGAATAATGAGTTAATATGTGGCACAACTTAACAAACCACAGATATATGATAGTATATGAAAGTTGTAGAAGAGTTCAGAATATATATATAAAAATTTTTCATAATGCTAAATTGGTTATGTTAGGAAATGGATAATTTAACTTGTAGAAATTATGCAGCTGAGTATAAGATTGTGAAGTTTCTAAACTAGAAACATAACTGAGATATAAAATGGATTATATTTATTGTCCACTACAAAATTTTAAAATAAACTTTGGCTAAGATAAATTTAAAATATTTAATTTATTTATGTGGTTTTAGAATACATTATTTAGCTCAAAAGTACCTGGAAGAAGAGAAACAAGATAAATATAATTAAACATTCAAAATTAGAAGAAGGATTAAAAACAGTCTGTGATAACTGCTTTACATACAAGAAAAACCTGGCAAGCTAAAACTACAAAGTTACTACAACTGCAAAACTTTTTCTGTATTGCTTATGTAGACTTAGCCTGAGAACTCCAATAAAATTATTTCCCAGTATCTCCTTATTTCCTTTAAAAGGTTATTTTTTTCTCATCCTTTCTGTTGCTGTATATGAAATGGATGTTTGAGACTAGATTCTCCTGAGAGTTGCCCATTTCATTGTCTAGTTTCTATTTTCTCATGGTTGTAAACTTAAAGGTTGCTTTTACATTGGTAAGAAACATAATCTAGAAGTTTCTTTTACAACACAATTTTCTCAAACTGTATCAGATATTTAATCTGTTTATTTGCATTTGGTTTGGTATTAGTAATCATACACATACTTTCTTCTGGATATAGAAACTCCATCTTATTTACTGATTTCCAGTATGGTCTTTAAAACCTGAATCCTGGTTATAGAGGTGCCAAGTTTATAACATTATGAAGCCCCAAATTGCTGGATTATTCTATATCTTTCTGCTCACACATCTAAAAATTCATCCATTGGTTCATTTGCTTCAAATGATAGTTAGTAAAAAAAAATTAGTCACAAGCAGGTAAGATGCACCAACATTGATGCAACCACATGCCTCAAAGCTATAAGCACTATGGAACATTTTCCTTAAAAGTAACTATAGATGACAGTTTTTAAAAAAATGTTTGTTCAAGGCCTCACAAAGTCCCAAACTGTCACATCAGATTCTGTGTACTTGTTACAGACTATTAATCCAAAGTCCCATGTTTCACAAAATTATGTTTCACTCATTTCTGGTTTCAAATGTTGTGGTAGGCAGTGTTTAGCAGAGAAAACAAACTGTTGCCATTCTAGGTATTTTAGGCAGAAAGAGGAATGTAAGGAAGTGGGCTCTTACCAAATCTTGCTATGGTTAAATAACCATGTTCTACTAGGAACCTCTTGAAAAAAAATTCAAAAATATAGAATTGGCTCACTGTAGAGTTAGTTTTTCTGAAGTCACAGATGGGACTGTTTCATTAAATCCTACAAATGCCACTATTCCACAGCGTTCTGGACAACATGAAGTTGCAATCTGGAAGCTTAAATCATTCTAGAGGGATTCAGATTTGGGTCAGAAAATCAGTGCAATCTATGCTGTTTTTTGAAGTGGAAAGCTGGAAATGAACACGGGAAAGTTTAGAAAAAATTATTACCTTAACTGATATATAAAGGGCCAAACTAGGGTCATTTCCTCTTAATTTGTACCATGAAGGGTTTCCTTTGCAAAATTTAATACACACCATTACAGTAACTCCAAGGGAATGTGGAAGGCCAATTCAAAAAAAATACCACAATAACCAAAGTGAGGTGATAAAGGGCAGAGGCCAACCAATTACATTAACAATGGCTACAAAAAGAATTGTAAAGATATTCCCCAATCTCCTGTCCTGCAGTTATTCCTTCAAATACTCTTCTAGTTACTTCTAAGAAGGAAGTTTTGTTTACATAATTAAAAGTTGCAGTCTTTATAGAAGAGAGATTACTCTGGATTATTCAGGTAAACCACGTCTAAACACAGATATTTAAAGCAGGGCATTCTCGGGCTGGAGATGGAAGAGACACTGTAGAAGGAAAATTCAGAAAGGATTCACCTGCTTTTGTGATTTCAAAGTTGGAAAACTGAGGCAACCTGCTGAAGAATGTGGCAGCTTCCAGAAGCTGAGAATGACCTTGGCTGACAACCAGCAAGAAAATGGAAATGTTATTCCTGTGATCAACACATGAATCTGAATTCTGTGAACAGTATGCCTAAATCTGGAGAAAAATTCACCCCCATAACTTCCAGAAGGAAATACATTCCTGCTTGTTCCTTGATATTGTCCTTGGAAATTTTAAGCAGTCTGCTTGAATTTCTGAACTACAGAATGTGAAATAGTAATTTGTGCTTTTTTTAAAGTCACTTAAATATGTGCT
>RJWM01014589.1:0-50064 GCA_004363535.1 Dasyprocta punctata | reverse complement strand
CTGAAAGTAAATTATTTATGTTCTGAGAAGCATAACTTAATTAGCTAAAAGCATTGTATCTTATTACAAAATCTTATTTCTTTGAAAAAATATGACTATGTCTATACCATGTCTTCACTCTCCTGTGAAATGTTTTCTTTCTTTCTTTCTTTCTTTCTTTCTTTCTTTCTTTCTTTCTTTCTTTCTTTCTTTTTTATTCACAAATTCAAGCATCAATTTGAAAATATTAAATATCTGTAGTTTCCCAGTATGGGTGGTAGGTACCAAGATGATTATTCCTTCCTGCTGTGAAAGATTGTTAAACTAGTCCAGATTGTTTAACAATTCAGTTTTGCAGTTCATTGTAAATAACATCATATATATACATATATATATATGTATATATTATGTATATACAATGAAACTTAGTTTTAGTTTTTATCCTTTCTCTTACGTATTGCAAAAATATAAACTCTATAGGAATCTACAAATTCATTAGGTAATATTGTGCTTGCATTTAAGTATTTATAAATATAATACAAAATAACTACTTTTGAAAAAAGTTAAATATTTTGATTTTCATATATGTACATATATGCGAACACTGGTATATTATTTGTCTATGAACTGATTTATGTGTCTAAATTTTATATGCAAGTCACTCAGGAATAATCAGTAGTCTTATACACTAAAATGAAAGGTCCTAGGCAATTGTCAATGCCCTTATTATGTATAAACACATTTTCACTATCAAGGCAATCATTGAATATCTGTTTACAAACTAATCACTTACTAACCAAAAAAATTTCTGATTATTTTTATTTTGGTTAACAATCTATAACTTAGAAAGGTTACATTTACACCCATAGCATACATAAATTATCTGCAATCTTAAAACAGAATTCACAGAGCAATTTTCACTCAAGATTCCCGAGATTGTTTCTGATATGTCTTATCTGCTGAACTTATAACCCAAAAGAGCAGTAAAAACAAAAGACAAACTTATGTTTGGATATTGATGGCTGAACTTTCAGCATTCACCTTCTTTGTGCAAAAATAGCATTCTTTTACTACTGTCTGTATTTTCTTGGTGGCTTCTCTGTCTCACAGATTTTGTATTTCCATTACTCTGTATGTCACATTATTTATTTAGTAATTGAGGTGTCATAGGAACTATAATCATGTGCTTTGTAAGATGCCAGCTGTAATTGTGAAATCCCACATCCTTCTAGCCATTAGACATGGATGAAAACTGAAAGAACAGATAGTATTTTAAAATGAAGCTTTAAAATTATCTGAAGGATTATGACTGCAATGATAGCTTTAATGACTTTAAGAAAAACACTAATAGAAATCAGAAGAGTTCATCGTAAAAACTAAACATAGTTTACTCTATGAAATTATAGTTATGTCTACCATAACTGATTATATTATAAATGTAAGTGGCACATCAGTAGGTGTGGGTGGCCACAGCAAAATACCATACAGTTTAAGGCTATCTTAAGCAATATATATTATTGTCTCACAGTATTTAAGACTGGAAAGACCAAGGAACTGTCACTAAATTTCATTTCTGATGAGAGAGCTCATCAGGGTGCAGCATTTTATAAGGATATTATTCGTCCAATATCTCATCGTACACATCTACACTCCTTCATACTTCTAAATCCTAGGAACTACACATCAATTTTATCAGTTTAAGAATGTTGCATAATAATAGAAGGAAAGAGTTTTAGAATGGTCAAGATCATGTTTTTCACTCAACTTAATAAAGCCCTTTAAGTTTGGTATCAATAGTTCACTCATTTTAGTTGCTAAATATTATTCTATAATATGGACATAACACAGTGTTTACTAATTTACTCACTGAGACACATTTTAGCTGTTTCCAGCTTCAGCACTGTTCTCTGTAGTGGTGCTACTGTTTTATTCTATCTGCAAAGTGTGAGAGATTGGATTTCTCTCAATCCTTAAAGCATTTGGTAGTGTCATTACTATTTTCCTTTAATTTCAGTACTTTTGATGACATGGTTATAGCCCATCATGATCTTCATTTGCTTTTCCCTAATGTTTAAACCTTGTGGACAACATTTCACATTTCATGTTCTTGATTGCCAGATTATACCCTAATCAATGAAATGTCTCTGTACTAATTTTCCCCAATTTTGATTAGAATTGTTTTACAGTTGAGATTTGACTGTTCTTTACATATTCTACATATAAGTCCTTTGTCTCTTGTCACAAGAAGAGGTGCATTACAAAGACATTAATTCTGTCTATGGTTTATTTCATTCTCTTAAGTGATAATTCCAAAAAACAAAAAGTTTTAATTTTGATAAATTCCAGTTTACTAATTTATTTATTTTGGATCCAGTGTGTCATGTCAAGCTTCAAAACACTGCCCAATCTTAGGCCCTGGAAAGATGTTTTATCTATTTTATCTTCTAGGTATTTATCATTATAACTTTATGATTTAAATTTAATTCTGTGATCACTTGAGTTATATTTTTGTATAACTTCTGAGGTAAATATCAAAAATATGTTAAATTTCTTTTGCCTATGAATATCTAGTAATATCAGAATCATATGATATAAAGAACACTATTTTCCATTGAACTAAATTTTAGAACTTTGTCACAAATCAGTTAACCATGTCTATTTGGAAATACTTTTGATTTTTTATTGTGTCCTAATGATTTATTACTCCATGACTACCACACACTATTGATTATGATATCTATTTATTGTCTTGAAATTGTATAGATTTCTGTTTTCAACTTTACTGTTCTTTTACAAATCTGCTCTATCTTTTCTAGTTTCTTTGTGTTTCAATTTAGAGTAATCTTGTCTTTATGTATAAAAAAAGAACCGAAGCTTGTTCTGTTTAGTCTTCTAATTCAAGAGCAAGAGTATATTATGCTCCTTAATTTATTTAGATTCCGTGATTTCTATAATCACAATTGTATATATTTTTTAGTTTTTGTCATACATGCTTTGTATACGATTTACTTTGTTAGCACACATTTTGTTAACTTTACACATAAACATTCTAATTTGAATTGATCTTTCATGTGTCCAATGATAGTCTGTAAAAATAAAATTAATTTTATATTTTGATCTTCTATCAGTTGACCTTTCTATACTCATTTATTAGTCACAGGGGTTTTCTAAAGCAAATTCCTTGTGACTTTTTACATTGATAAGCATATTGTCCACAAGTCACACCCATATTATTTATTTATTTCTGATTTGTAAGGATTTTATTTCCTTTTCTTGATGTACTTCCCTGAATAGAACTTCCAGTGATAAGATATATAGAAGTACTGAGAGTGAATATTTCTTTTTTCCAGTTTAAGAAGGGAGTCATTCAGTTTTTACCAGTTGTAAATGATTATGTGTAAATTTGCCTTTTTTTTAATCTTTAATTTTTTAAACAAGCTGAAAGTTCTCGCTGTTCCTTGTTTTCTGTTGAGGTTTGGTTTATATGCTTGTCTGTTTATTGCTAAAATGAAAAATGATTGCTTAACCTAGTCAAATGCTTATTTTGTGTGTAATGGACTGATTACCAATTATTTAAATACAGGATGACCAAAAATTGCACATTTTTTCACTAATTTTTATAGGATAATAGGAAATATATAAATGACAATAATATTTGATTTATTCAATACAAGTATCGACTGGTTGAAATCACACTTGCTCTAGTGTAAACAAATGGGCTGAGTGACTTTCTTTAATGTGATATTCAAATATTGAACCATCCTAGAATTCCTGGAATAAACTTCACCTGCTCACACCCTTTAAATCTTGCAATATATCCCTTAATTCTATTTGGTAAAATTTTGTTAAGAAAGTTTACACTGATATTTACGAGGTATTGTAATTTATACCTTTCCTTTCTATTGTCGTTGTCTCACTCTCAGACTAATACTAGCTGCTTTAAATAAGGTGGGAATGGTTGCCCAATTAAAACTAATGTTACTTCTTTGTAAATTCTTGAGTTGAATTTTCTTGCAAAACCATCAAGGACTGCAGGTAACTTTTCAGGATGTGTCAAGATGTGAATTCAATGTCTGTACTAATTATATAGTAATTTGAATTGTCTATTTCATTTTGCTAAATTGTGGCAATTTGTCTTTCTCAAGACAATGTCAAGAATTCATCTAAATAATAAAATCTGTCTTTGGGCTTACTCAGATTACTCATTGACCTTTTAATGTCTTCAGGGTCTATAGTCAAATCTCTGCTACATTCTTGATATTAGTAACTAGTATCTTCCCTTTTATTCTGTGATTTTTTTCTCTAAATGTATCAACACAACTGATCATATAAACATGAAGCATTCTGAAGCTCTTAGTTTTTCTACTCTTTTTCAGTTTTATAAAATGCTGGCTTCTACTCTTAGCTTATTATTTTCTCACATCTCTTTGCTTTGTATTTCTTTCATCTAATTGTTTACAGTGTTATTTTTATTTTGTAAAGAGAATTTTGTTTCAAGAATATTTAATTCAATTCTTTTACAGACTTTTCAATACAACACACTAATTATTGGTCCATCAATATTTTTAATTATGTCATTTTAGTGACTTCTTTTAGACTTAAATGTCCTAAATTCATCATTTCTTTTTATGATAAATTTATGTCTCCAGTCTAATTGTTTACTAGGATAGAAGTCAGTGAATACCACAAATTAAAAACAAAACAAAACAAAAACCAACACTCTCAGAAGATCAGGGAAGATTGTTTGGATTGCCATGTTAGTAAGCACAGGATTTGACAAATGAAATTCACTGTTGAAGCTACAGTGGTCAATGAGTCTCAGTGCTTCCTCCCCTTCCAGACATCTTATGCAATTCAGCTTCTGCTAAATTCTCCTAGAAGATCCTGTTAGACACACTTATTATGAACTTCTCAAGGACAGTTTTCAAGACCAACTTTCTTTTACTCTATCAAGCTCTAAAATTCTTGCTACAATGTCACTTTTAGTTTAGCGTCTTATATTCAAAAATAGTGAGGATTGGAAAAAGAGGTTCCCACACAACATTATGATGAGTAATGCCGACTTTGCTCATAATGGTTTCAACACTTTCCTCTCTGTTTCCTCATCCCTTATTATAATGAAATGTAACTTCCATTTTCCACTGGACATCCTTATTTCCTTATTATTCTCACATCTCTATTGTACAGCAAATGTACCATATTGATCATAACACTTTAGAAAAAAACGTATTTCCCAACTGGGTTAAGTACACTTGCATGCCAAAGTCACAAATTTATTATATCAACCATTATTTTCATTTAACAATTCTTTATGCCTTAGATTATGATTAGTATGAGTCTAATTATAACAACTACTGCATAAGATTTTGTTGTAGTCAGGGGTTACAGGGAGAACAATTACATAAAGAACACAGAATTTATAATATTATTTTATGATGGTCACCCTAAGTTAAATACAAGAAAGTGCAAGAAATCTGTCCACAACACCAAAGACCCAGAATATTCAGCCAAGGGCCTGGATCCCGCAGCAATGTCCTGCATGAGTCCAGCTGAAGACCCAGAGCCCATGACAATGCGCCCCACGAGTCCAACTGGAGGTCTAGAGCCCATGACAAGGACTATGCCAGTTTGTTTTATGGATCTGTACTGGAAAGGTCCAAAGATCAGAGGTGGAAGCTAGAAAACCTATACCAGCAGGGTGAAGGATCTGTGCCAGTAGGTTGAGGGTTCTATACTGGAGCCAAAAAGCAATGCTCAAAATAAGGACCAGGGCTGCCCTGAAAAGTACCACAGCATCCTCATTGACAATGAGGTCCCAAGCTCCTCTGACTGAGAACAGTCGAGTACCTGCCAGGAAGCCAGCGTGACAAGCTTCTCCTGGAGATTAAACAGCACACATCTTCCCCTCTGGAGCCAGGAAGCGATGCTCATGTAGGGACCGGAGCTCCCCAAAGTGAACCACAGCCACTCTCAGCAACAAGGTCCCAAGCTCCATCAATGATAATGGCCAAATCCGTGTTGGGGAACTAGCCAACACAAGCTCCTCCAGGAGAACCAATGGCTCAAAACAACAACATTTAGGAGAACCCACAATGCCCTACTCTTCTCCATGTCTCTATTATGCTGGCAACTTTCCTCAGCTGGGTCATCTACACTCAGCGCCATACTGATTTAATTCAGCTGGTGCTAAATTGACCACCATTTTTAAATCCATAACAGATTGATATAATAACTAAGTCATATTGCATTTGAAAACTTAAAACTGTTTAGCATTTACACATTTAATATATTAGGTAGAATAACTATCATTTTCTGAAACCCTTTATATTTTAGTTATCCTACCAACTTACTAAAGATACAATTTCTTTAATTAGGCCAATTTATATTATAAATTATTGCACATATATGACAATAGCCATGTATTTTTGTATATTGAGAAAACAAAATCAGAATTTTGACAAGCACATGATCACACTGTTAGTATTTAAAATTTTATAACCAATTAATTGAGATGACTGTGTTAAAAGATTGTAAAAATGACATGCTGCATTTACTCTAACCTCTCATCTCCAATGGACCAAATAAGATCCCCCTTCATGTACTTTATAGTTGTCTTTGGTACCCTCTGTAACTTTTGGATTAGTTCAGATAACACTGTAAATTTATGCATGATTCAAATCTTTCCTTTCATTTCTTGGCAAGACGTGCAGTGTGGAAGAAATACAATGGCAAGAAGACAGCAGTCTTTTTTTATTCTTCTTCAGTCTCCCGTTCATAGAGGTCACATTATAGAACTGGGATATAGAAGAGAGGTAAAGGAGACAGGATCTAGCAAATTGGCCAATTATCATACTAGTTGTGTGGCAAGATTCCTGAATGACTTGGGCTTCGTGCTCTTTCACTGATGCTAGTAATCTCCATTAATATGATGTTCTTCATGGAGGAATGATATATTTGGAGTACTACTAAGTTGTTTTTGTTTGCTTGTTTGTTTGTTTGTTTGTTTTTTTTTTTTGGTTCTAGGAATGAACTACTCTGTTCTATGCCTAGTCATCTCTTCTATTTTATCATCCCTCTCATGAGAAATACCTTTGTCTTGTTTCTATCTTCACATCTCTTCCTCAACAAGGCATAACATGAACTGAAGCAGTAAGTTCAGTGAACACTAGATTTCTGCCTTTTTTTCTGTTGGTTCTATACTCTATAAGGTTTATATTTTATGCTATAACTTAATATCATAATCACTTTTCAATTTTTTTGGAAAGGAAAAAAAACCTTCTATAATTTTGTGAAAATAGAAGTTTTCTAGCTCTCTTATCTACGGTTCTCCACTATCTGTGATTGTCATAAAAGAAGAAACAATAGGGACTGCGATAGAGCCTAGGGTCTGGCACTTCAGAGGAACTTGCTATTTTCATCTTTTTTGTTTTGAAGGTTTGTATGCAGATAGGTCCAATACATGAATAATAGACCACATCAATTCCCGCCCTCCCAAATAGGTCATAAGGGAACAGCAACAACAAAGAAATAACTGAGCTAGCCGGGCATGGTGGCACATGCCTTTAATCCCAGCACTCGGGAGGCTGAGGTAGGAGGAGCGTTCTGAGTTTGAGGATGGCTTGGGCTACAACGTGAGCACAAGGCCGGCCTGAGCTACATAGTGCGACGCTGCCTCAAAAAACTAGGGCTGGGAGTTTGGCTCAGTGGCTTAAGTGCCTGTCTGGCAGGTGCGAGGCTGTGAGTTTGATCCCCGGTGCTGCAAAAAAAGAAAAAAAAAGAAAGAAAGAAAGAAAGAAAGAAAAAATAAATAACTGAGCTAAACTGTACAGTATATAAAATGGGCATAGCAGACATGTACAGAATTACCTGTGCAATAATAACAGAATGCACTTTTTTCTCCAGGCACAGTCAGTCATTTTTTAGGATTTAAAGCAAGTTTCAACAAATACTAATGTCTTGAATCTTATAAATCCATAATGGAATGGCACTAGAAATCAACAGCAAGAAAAACTACAAAAACTATATGAACACAGGCAGATTCAATAGTATACTTTTGAATGAGCAATGAGTCATTGAAAACATCAGGGAGAAATTGAGAATTTCTGTAATCAAATGAAAATGGAAGCACAGCATGTCAGAATTCGTGGAATATAGTGGAATATAAGAAACCATTCTAAGAAGGAAGTTAATAGCTAAGAATGCTTACTTTAGGAAGAGAATTTTAAAATACATTAAAAATATACACCATGATCAAGTCCCCACCCACCCAAGGATGAACACTTCAAGATGTGGCAATCAATAAACGCAATACAATGTGTCTTAGTTACTTTCTCACTGCTGAAAGGCACAAGTCAAAGGAAGAAATGTTTATTTTGGCTCATGGTTTGCAGAGGTTCAGGTCATATTTAGCAAGGTAAGACTGCATGACAAAGGACAGACAGTTCATAACACAGAGGCAGGAAACAGAGTGGAAGCAAGAAAAGAGGAAAGACATAAACTGGTCCAGGCCGTGCTCATTTACCCACCTATTCCCATCAGGCTTCATTTCCCAACATCACACACAGTCGTAAACCACTCGATAGACTAATCCAGCGAGGAGTATCACACCTTCATGATCCGGTTACCTCCGAAAGCCCCATCTCTGAGTGCAAGACACTTCGAGGGTACATCTAGATAGAAACTACACAAGCATATAATAGACTCAAGGAGAAATATCACATGATCACTTCAATAGATGTAGAAAAACCCAGCACTGTTTCATGATAAAAGCCCTAAAGAAACTGAGTATAGAAGGATCTTACCACCATATAGTAAAAGTTATAAATGACATAACTAAAACCAAAATAATAATTGGATAAAATTTAACACACTTTCTGAAATCCAGAATAACACAAGATATCCACTTTTGCCACTCTTGCATAATAGAGTATTTTAAGTGTTATCCAAAGGTAGGAAAAAGAAATAAAAGAGTTAAACATAGAAAAAGAAGGCATCAAATTACCCTTATGTGCATGTCATATGATTCTATACTTATAAGACCCTAAAGACTCCACCAGACTTTTTTTATCTAATAAACAAATTTAGGAAATTGGCAGAGCACAAAATCAACATATAAAAATCTATCACTTTTATGTGCATCAATAATGAACCTATAGAAAGAAATCAGAAAAAATTTCATTCAGAACAGCTTTAAAAAATAATAGGCAATAGAATAAGCCTAAGGAATGAATTAAAAAACTCTACAATAAACACTGAAGAAAGATATTGAAGAAGGCACTACATGGAAAAATTTATTAGGTTCATTCATTGGTCAAATATTAGCAAAAGTGATCTACAGATTCAATAAAATCTCTATTAAAATATCAATTAAATTCTTCATAGAACTAAAAAAATGCTAAAACATATTTTGAAGTACCAAAGTCTCAGAGTAGCCAAAACAATACTAAAGAGGAAAAAAATGCTAAGGGTTTCACAATGCTTGATTTCCTAAAATATATTGCAGCACTATATTGGGATAAAAACATAGATCAATGATTTAGAATGACCGTTAGAGAAATAAACTCACATAGCTCAGTCATCTGATTTTTGACACAGCTGCCAAAAAAACATGCAATTTGGAGACATCCTCTTCAACAAGTGGCACAAGGGAAACTAGATGCACAGATGTATAAAATTGAAACTGGATCACTATCTCTCACTTTGTACAAAATCCACTCAAACTGGACTAATGTCCAAATATGAGAACTACAATATTATAACTGCTAGAATAAAGCATAGGAAAAATGTTTCAACACATAGGCACAGGTAATGATTTCTTGAATACATCACCAAGAGTTTAGAAAATAAACAAAATAGACAAATGGAATCACATTAAAATAAAGTTTCTGCACCACAAAGATAACAGTTTTTAGAGTGAATTGACAGCCTACAGAATGGTAGTGATTCTTTTCTACTTAATTTTTCAATAGAAATTATACCCAGAATATTAAATAAAAATCTTAACATCAAAAATTATCCAAATAACCTAGTTAAAAATAAGCAAATGGATTGAACATGTTTCTCAAAAGAAGTAGAAAAGACCAACAAATTTATGAAAAATAGTTTACCATTTTTAGCCATTGGGAAAATGAAAATCAAAAAAAATGAGATTACATTTTTTCATGGTCAGAATTGCTACATTAAGTACATACCCACCACACACACACACACACACACACACACACACACACACAGGGGAACGGGAACTGGGGACGAGGAAGGAAGGGAAAAGAAAAAATGAGAAAAGAAGAGTAAAATGGAAATAAAACTTTTGCAAATTAGGAGAGGAAAAGAGGTTGAAGGAAAGGGAGGAAAATAGGAAAAAAAGAAGAACCAAGGTGTTATCATGTACAGGTACAAAGTCCCTGTGATAAATGTTAACATTATTTATATCTGTATTATATTGAGATCATTAAGTTGTACCAGTAAAGTTTATTAAACATAAATAAATAAATAAATAAATGCTGACCAGTATGGGAGGCAAAAGGAACCCATCTACAATATGAGTGTACATAGAAAGTAGCATTAGTCAGTATAGAAATTGATGTGGACTTTCCTCAAAAATCTATGATTTGATTCAGTTATACTAACTTTGGCATATTCCTGAGATAAAGTCAAGTTATTCTAGAGATGTATACACATCCATGTTTCACAATAGAATTCACAATAGCCTTGGAAACAGCCTTGTTGTCTGTTAACTGATAATGGATTTAAAAATGCATATATATATATATATATATATATATATATATATATGTATATATACATAACCATAAAGATGAATAATATCATTTGTAGGAAAATAAGTGGACTGGACAACATCATATTAAGCAAAATAAACTGGTATCAGAAAGAAAAACATCACTTTTTAAAATTATGCATAATTTAAAGAGGAAAAAGCCAGAAAATAGAGGGGAATTTGTCAGAGAGGAGAAAAGACAGTGGAGGAAGAGAGGAGGGAAGAACAAGAAGATACAGGAGAGGTGGAAATAATCAAGGTATATTATCTGCATGTTGAATAAACCAAAATGAAACCCATTATTCTGCATAGCCTACATAAGCTCATAAAAACAAGAGTGTCAAAAAACAAATGGAAAAATGATACAGATTTAATGTCGCAACACAAAGTTCATTCAGAGCCCATTAATTCTATGTAAGTATAACTTTTTAGTTTTGTAGCGATGTGTATAAAATTGTAGTTAATTTTGTCCCCTAAAACCAACTAAATAGTTGATTAATTGTTTAAATAAAGCAATAAAACTTTGTCAGAATTTTAGCAAGTTAGTGAGTCATAATATCAAGTTTTTAAAAATTTAAATAACAAAAACTGTGCAGGAAAGTTGGAGTTATAGTCTAAGTTAGTTGTTTTAACAACATTTGATAAGAAAAAAATGTTGAATATCCAGCAGTCTTCTTGCTTATGTTACACTGACATGTGTCAGGTAATGTCAAGCAGTAATGAGCAGTTTTCAAAGCAATTTATAAATAACACAGGTTTTTTTTTGTAACTGCACAGATTTATCACTGCAGTTAAGAATAATACGATTCAGGAACAGGAGACTATGCAGTTTATAAAAGTTAGAATTTTTATTTAAAAATTTGAAAATTTTCTCACTCTATGGCCAAGGGGTAAAATAATTATTGATAATATAGGTAGAACTTTGTGACAAAATAAATGAGCTTTAGTATTAGATGTTGGATTGAACTTAACTGTTTCACTTACTCATTTTGCAGATCTCCATGCATAAAATCCTGGATCTTTGGTAAGCTAAAGACATTACATGGTCTATTCTTCTATATATAACAATGATAGGATAGTGTCTACTTTGTAAGGACATTATTTAAAATTACACATAAGAACAAAACATGATCAGAATAAAAATTCCTAGCAATATTACTATTATTAGGATAGATTGAACATGAAGAAAAGATCCATTCAAAAGAGCTGGAGTACATCTGCTAACAACTAGAAATGAAAGGATAAGTATAGATAAGTTGTGAATAAGGGCTTCGAATTTGATGTAGCTTCAATACACACTATACTGAGCTAGTTTGGCCACAGTAAGTTACTACTAGTGTAAATTATCATTGTAGCCTAAAAACTATAGTGCAAAACATTTTTATTGTCAGGTTATTGGGGGCACTTCTATTTTTTCAGGCTACTTTTACTGCTGCCATTTTTAAAAATATTTTTATCCACATTTTTAAGGCAATTAGAAAGACAAAGACTTGTAACTGGTAGTGGCGAACACACCCTCTAAGGACTCAGCTTCTGTCTTCATTCCCAAATTACTTTGCAAATGGTTCAACTGTGGTTCTTTTTCAGACAAAGGCTGATTTCAGGGCATCTTGAGTGAAATCACAGAGAATACTGATGTTATTGCAGAATTTTATCAGCCACTAGTCTCACACCTCCTTAGTGGGTTTAAATAAACAAATACATCATCGAGTGAAATTATTTGGACAAATGTCACAGTAACCACCCCCCCCAAAGAAAAAAAAATCCAGCCCACTGTGAAAAACTCCTCAGTTACCAAAGGAGTGCACAGGAGGGATGCAGACAAATCCTGTTACTGGGTAATGGGATTTATTCGCGTGTCCAGACACTAGTTTGAAAATGTGATTCTGCTCAAGACATAAGTAAGCAGAAGAGTTCTTATATGGGACAAAATTCTGCCTTCAGGAGAGATGGAATATATTTCACTGAAACCAACCTGATTCTCTCTATAATAAATTGCTTGAAGGAAAAGAAAGTCTTTTCTGACATAGAAAATGCTGATGTCTCTTGAGCTCACTGCTTTGGAACAGGGTGTATAGCAGGAGGTAGGCAAGAGAATAATGGAATCTTTTGAGACATGACTTGGAAACAAAAGGAGTAGCCAGAGGACTATTAACGTATTTTTCATTACAGGTTTTCAGTGAATGTTTATCTGAAACTTTCATCATGTAAAATTGTGAAGTCTTAAACTAGAGATTGGCAGATTTCTTCTGTGATATGCTTGATACTTTATGATTAGTTAGTCATATGGTCTCTGTAACCAGCATTCTGCTATCAAGTTATAGAGTCGAAGTAGCCACAAACAGGTTTTGACTATATTTGGCTAGAGGGTTGCAGTTTTCTGATACTGCTTCTCCTTTGATATGATTCCAGTGGGTAATTAATGAGATCTTCTGAGCATTCACTGAATTTAACCCCTAAATATGTAATATTTTTATGATATTACTGTAACAAAAATCATAACTGCATCTCATCATGAAGCAAGGTAAGAATAATCCAAATCATGGTATCCTTTGCAAAAATGTCTAGGTCAAAAATGACAAGGGAAAACTGAGATAAGGTTGGCAATCAAAGTAAACTCTTGTAACTTGACAAATAAATGAATAGACCTAAAGGAGATTCAAGACCAGAAAAATAAAGCTCTCAGGTAGATGGCATGTACTGAACTTATTTCATTACACAATATGAAATAAATGACAGTGTTCAATCAATGGAAAATTTCTTTAATAAAAAATAGAATGAAACAACCTTGCTCTTCAGAAAGATACTTTGAAGTTTGGTTAGGATTATCACCATCTTACTCTCAGGTTCATATGAAATAATACACATATTTATAAATTAATAGACAATGAGAGTGAATGGTGTAAATCTGGCTAAGTGGTATACAAAGTGCCCATTTCTGGTTAAAAAAAAACAGTTATTTTAAAATTGCATTTTTCACTGTTTTTTCTGCAAATTCTGTGCACAGAAAATAGGAAAATGAATGAATTTTGACAGATGAGTTTTAGATCAAATATCTTCTGATTTGAGCAAATGAATGTATACATTGATAACCATGTCATATAGCAAATGAATGAACTCGTTGTTTGAAGAGATTTCTAAGAATAATCTCAAGTTTTCTGTAAGGTAAATCATTATTAAAGAAATACCAATAATAAAAATAAACATGTTGCTATTTTTAAGCCTTTCTAAAAGTCCAATCAAAGAACTTCGGCTAATTCTCAAAGCAGTCATTCCTTTGGAAATACTGTACTTAAAATATTTTCTACAGTCACTTTTTAATTTGATGGTTCCACCAATAAACCAGTTTAGTAAAAACAAAAATAATAGTGTTTAAACTGGATGCTGATTGTGCAACTGAATAAGTTGATGAACTTAGAAAATAGTTTTCAATGTAAGACTGAAATGGAGGAGTTTTGAGCAGATGGAACCTGGAAAAAAAAAGAAACAAACAGACATTAATAACTCCCAAGGGATCCTGAGAAAATTTGGCTAGAAAGACAAACGCTTTTTCTGGATATATAGCCCGCTGGGTTAGAAGAACATCTCTCTTGTGAACAATTTCACAGGAGCTTCTGGGTCATACTAAATAACTTTTGCATTTAGAAAGGTTTGTTTTTCTATTTCTATTCAGTATTTTTAAATTATTATAGAATGATAGAAAAAAGTGGGTAATCTATAAAGTGGTTCATGCTGGCTCAGATTAAATTATTTTAAAGTAAATTATTGAACAAATAAGGAAAAGTTTGAAGTGTTTTAAGTTGCTTTTACTTTTAACAGGAGAAGTGAGTCAGTCAATCAAATCATGGATATACCATCTAACTTAGTAAAGCTACAAGGAAAACATGAATCTAGAAGAACATTGAATGGTTTAATTGAAAAATATCCACTGGGCTATCTAAATAAAAGTGCACAAACATTTCAAAACATTATTTTTATTTCTGTTTTATTTTAATCATAGGTAGATCTGAATCTTAATGTTCATTCAGCAAACTAAAAGTTAGACTTTATTAGTTATATTTTAGAGGATCACTATCTTCTAGTGCTATGAATATGACTGAAAAGAACAAAAGACAAAACTCTAAGTTCAAGTTTATAGATAAAGTAATTCCTAAGTGACTGGTCAAACAAATTAAAGGCTCCACAGGTTGTAATTTTTCCAGGAATTGTATAAGTTTATTTACTGCTTTAAAACAGTATCAACTATTTTGATCTGAAATTGGCCAGCTGACCTCCATAAATTGCCATTTATCTTACTCCAGACCTTGCAATGCTTTTTCTCTTCACACTCTGTTCAAATTATAGATACTGTTATCACAGTGGAAGCTCATTTTAAATCTGTTTGTTGGTTCAAATAATGCTTAAAATCAATAGTATTTCCTTCATATCTCTACACTTTACTGGATTCAATGGTCAAAGTCGCAACATTCTGTAGCAGATACAATTTTTGTTGCTGAAAGTCACCTTTATCAAAAGGGTCTTATTTATTTTCTGTTTTGAAGCATTACTTTGATTGATTTCTATCATATAAACACCTACTTCTGACTGATGTTTTTTAAAATACATATTGCTCATTTAATTGCTAAAGTGTGGTATAAAAGTTTTTAACAAAACATTAAACCCATAAAGTACACTTTTTTTAAACAAAGGCAAGTAACTTGGAGAAATAGGAAATACTTAAATTTTACTTACTATTATATTTTACAAACGTATGTGCACACACACACACACACACACACACACACACAAGTCTACTGCTTTTTTGTTTGTTTGTTCAATTGTTTTTGCAGCATTGGAGATTGAACTCACAACCTCACAACTACCAGACAGGTGCTTAAGCCACTGAGCCAAACTCCCAGCCCTGGTTTTTTGAGGCAGTGTCGCACTATGTAGCTCAGACTTGTGCTCACGTTGTAGCCCAAGCTGGCCTCAAACTTACAATGCTCCTCCTACCTCAGCCTGCCAGGTGCTGCGAGTCTACTGTTTTAAAGGGTTCTATTTTCAGTTATCTTCCTCAACTACCAAAGACCAGTGTGAAATGTGCAATGAACAGCTGATTTCTCATTGTTTACCAATAGTAACAGTAGTAGTCACGGAATAGCAGAGGTGTCTTCCCATAGTATATTGTACTAAATTATTTGTCATAATATACACATACATACACATATATACATATATAAATGTATATATGCCTACACACATATACATACATATATACATACATACATACATACCTATCTTGTATAACCTATATATTCTATGTACACTTTTATACATATCCTACCCTGGATCAGAAAGACATGCAGATGTGAATCTAAAGGAGCACAAACATTTTTAAAAAGTGTTATTTATATTTATTTTAATCATAGGTTGATCTAAGGCTTAAAGTTCATTCATCAAACTGAAGCTTACAATTTTTTAGTTATATTTCAAAGGATCAATACATTCTAGGACTATGAAAATGTCTGAAAGCAACAAAAGACAAAGCTGTAGGTTCAAGTTTGTAAAATTATCATTGTCATGATTATTTTATGAATTTGTACTGAATAGCAAAAGTATATACTCTGTCTTCTTGGATTACTTAATTATAGTTATTTCTCCTTTCAAAAACCCTGAAAAGATTTTTACAGTTATGTGCACTTGGGCATCTTTTTAGTGAAAAATATTAATGATAACACATTTTCTAATTATTTCAAAGTATATCTTTCATTTTTGTTTGAAAAATGCAAATGTCTATACAGGTATATTTGTGCACACTCATTATGTGTCAGTATTAGGTGATATTAATGTTGTGATAAAAATTTCTCTCATTTGTACCAAAATATGCGAAGTTCGTTCTTCTTAAAATAAAATTTTGCTCAGATTCACTCTGTATGTATACGTAATTCCGTGTTACACTGTGAATAGCTTTGGTGGTTTTTGTTTATGTATTTCTTGGATCCAATGAGATGATTTAAATCTCCCATTGCCGGTCAGGTACTGTAGTGACCCTAGAGTGAGCCCATGTAGGTAAATCTTTGAGGACAAGTTAAGATTTCCAAACCAGTTTCAGGAAAATTAGATCAAATTCAGCTAGTGCCAGAAGAATTGGTGCAGACACTGAGGTGCAAAGTAGTTAGTACAAGGGCTATCAAGTCAAAGTAGAATTTTGTAAGATTAGAAATCATCAGTTTCTATGAGTTGACACTGCTCATTCCAAAAAGGAGCTAAAACTAAACTAAAATAATATTTAATGTGATATTAACTGTGAAGCTCATAATTTGGGTCAATTTTTTTAACTTCTGAGCATTTATGCAAAAGGCAATTCTTTGGAAGAGAAATATTCATTCAGGTCACTAAAATTTCTTGATATTGTACAGTGCTTAACCCTTACTTTACCATCCAGCAGTAGGCTCTTGCACATTCGCACATACAGTGTAGTCAGGTGGTAATCAGGTCATCACAAAAGCTCCCTGAAATGCATTACCACTTATGAATTTACATATAAAATTTACTGAGGCAAATGAATACTACTGACAGTTCTTAAATGATGTAGAAGAATTTTGGTAAGTTTCATTAACATTTTTTATTATAATTTTACTGTAAGATGTCAAAAATACTGCACCACTGTTCACATTTCAACTGTTACCAAGAAATAAATTCAAACATTAGTAAATTAATATGATATAGAAAAGTAATAAATTACGTTCATATTAAGTAAAAATTTCATGACATACAATATTCTTGAAAAATTCTTGTAATGCCATAGGCATAAAGTGAACTGGGACTTTGCTTCTAATACATATTATTATCTTATATCTTAACTTTAAAATACTTCATTTTAAGATTTTACGTGTTATATTAACAATTAGCACTTAATATATATAACATATCTTAATATAGTTATATATACATTATTCTGATTGATACATTGTGTCAACTTGAGAAATTTAAAAGTTTAACTAAGAGATTTAGCAGGGGGCCAGGATTCTTTCTTTGTAAATATCCTCAGCCTGTGCAAGAGGAGGGCACAGAGATTTTGTGAATGCTACACCCGCCCTGGAGGAGAGGGGCTATGTACAATATAAGGGAAGAGAAGAGACTTGTTTTCCCTTTTTGCTTTCACTGCTGCCTTGAAGTGTTACCCCAGTGCCACTCTGCCTTACTGCCAGCTGATTATGGACTGAAACCTCGAAAAACTGTAAGCTAAATAAACATTTCCTACCTTAATTTTGGGTGTTGGGTATTTTGTCCCAGCAATAAGAGAAAACTAACCAAGACATACGTATACTAATACTACTTGAAAAAACTATAAAATGCAAAAAATACAAAATAAGTCTCTACTAATATAATGGCTCATTATTTTCTTAACTTACTCTTTCTTGTAAGATTTATTTCAAATAAAATAAAAGTGTTTAGTTTTGTAAAAATACATTAATTTCTAGGATTTTTTTCTATGTTTCACAGGTAAATTAATATATTTGGAAATGGGGCATGCATGTTAGACTTTAGTAGATCATAAACGATATTCAAAGATCGCCTTCATCCTGTAAATTTGACTTTCAAGTCCATTTACTGTTTGATGTCATTTGAGAGCTATGAAAGTTGAGTTTAACTGCTTTTCTCAATCTTTTCAAACATCTGCTTCTTTATATTGCTGTTGGGTACATTCGCTGCAGTTAATAATATACATAGGAATCTTATCTTGCTTAGTTTTAAAATTTGGCAAAACATCAGGAGAAAAATATGCAGCTACTGTTGATCATCTAAGCTTCTGAACATCTAATTCATATTTAGGATTAGCATAACAATATTAGCTAAGGGCAATGAAACATAGGAATTTTCATTTTTAAATCGTTCATTTGAATTAATTCAGATCACCAATAATGTATCTCTCAGTACTGCCAGTAAGCTACTTCTGAACACAGAACACAAAAGGAGAACTGAGTCCTTTTTCTTTGCTGGTAGTCTCATTAAAACAAGCTTAAATAATGCCACTTTGGATTAAAATAATGACAGTAATAAAGTTCATCTAGCCATAATTAGTATAGATGCTACTTTTTGGTTATATTCTATTAGAAGGATTTAAGATTGTTTCATAGGTTAAAATACTTATTGAACCCTACCACAAATCATACAATGCTCTGGTGATCACAGTCAGGGTACAAAGTAGATGCTATAAGCTCTCAGATCAGTGAGTGAGGGGGCATTTACCTGCCACATGGCATTTCTCCACATCTCCTTACAGTGACAGCTTGCTTTCTTAGGATTTCTGAAAACAATTGAACATGCCGGCATTTGATCACTTTTAGTACAATAATATTACATTAAATCTATGTAAAGCTCATAAACTACAAATAACAGATCTTTCTAGAGAAAATACAGGAGCAAATCTGCAGTGTGTAGTCTTTTCTAGTACAACATGTAGATGGCTTTTGGATAGACAGGTCATGACCCTAGGAGGACTAAAGCTAAATGGCTGAAAACAACAAATCAAAGCATAACTTTGTCAACGTCTTGGTGGTTTAGTGTCTTGACAAGAATATGGAAATATATATATATATATATATATATATATATATATATGATCATTCTTTGCAAACTAATTCATTAATATTACCATGGGTGACTTATATTCTTTAACAGTGAATCCTATTTCTAGTGCATGAAGATATAGTCATTAAAAAATCCAATTGACTTTACAAAGCAGAAACTTCGTGCATTTGCAAAATAAAAATACTGACTTGAACCCTATTTTCAAATAGCTTAAAGTTTTATGGAGGGTAATATTCTTTCTCTTGACCTATTTCTCATGAAGAACTTCAGATAAATTTGTATATTTCTTTATGATATATACAAGCAAATAAACTAGTAACTAGGCAACAACAGAGCTACACCCAAAAAATCTAGTTAGTAACATTTTTTTCTGTATTATTAGGATAGCGATTATTAGTTTAATTCAAATTTATAAGAGATTTATGTTTAAAAATTAGCTATATTGTGGATAATTTTGTTGTAGCCATTTCCATTGACATTAATAAAATATTATTAGAATTTATGCATAAACCACAATCTCTCATTTCTCCAAATAAGAGCACTTAGTTCAGTGTGTAATAACATCGTGTGTCCTGGTGTCCTAAGGTTGGATGATAGAGAAACCACAGTTGCAAAGCTGTGATGTTTTGACAGTTCTTACAGTTACAATTTAGTTAGAATATTTTTACCATTTATTGTTCTAAGCACTATGTCTTGTCAATAAAGAACTGAGCATAAGAAGCCATGCCTAATTTACCAGTTTTAGTGAAAGCTTTTCCTTTCTGCCACAAGTATATAGAAACTGAATTTTTGAACTACTTAAGTTTTCAGACCTCAGAAATGAATATAAAAGTATATTCAAGAATGACTTTTTTAAACTGGATGTGGTGGTACATGCCTGTAATCTCAGCACGCAGGAAGCTAAAGCAGGGCAATCATTGTAAGTTGGAGACCAGCCTGTGTTACAAAGTGAGCTCAAGGCCAGCCTGAAATGCATAGCGAGACCCTGTCTTAAAAAAGAAGACCAAAAGAAAAAAAAAAAAAAAAAAAAGTCTTTTCTATTTGTAAAAGAAAAATGCATAATGAAATTATAATTTCATTACATGTATCTAGTTCACACAGACACTAATATAAACTACATCTACATTATAATTAAAATACATATTATAATCAAAATTTATGCATGTAATGCTTTTACCTATATACATGTATTACATGGTGTTAATTATATACAACAGTTACATGATCTAAATGCATATATAAATACATAATAGGAGGTGTTATAATTAGTATGTGTGAGCACTGTTAGTGTATGTTATGTCTTTAGAACTAAATAATAGATAGTTTTGGACTGATTTGCTCTAATTTTTCCTTATATCACTCATGTGTGTGTGTGTGTGTGTGTGTGAGTGTTTATAATATCAAACACTTGCTTATAGACTCTCTTAACAGAAATTGCTACTCTTTTGCCAAGAATGAGAAGATATACCTGGCTAGTTGCCAAGTAATGAAGGGAGAGAAAGAAAAATTATTGTTTCTTCCATTTATCATAGGTGTTTGTTTTTATACCTATTTTGTCTTCTTAGAATCTTTATTTCATTCCCAAGTAGCCTCCAACTCTCTTAAACTGGTAACGTTACTGAACAAGTGTCATAGAAATTTACAAATTCTTATTATAGTAATTCACTTTTTTATATTTTTCAGAAGCAGAGGAATATATATATATATATATATTTAAATTGAATATGATTCAATACAAGTCTTGCCTTTTATAATTTTGAGGCTTGACTTACTTGTACTCTATTTACTCATGCATAAGTAGAAAATAATAGGTGTTACCACAATGTGTTTTTGGAGTGTTAGACAGTATGATTCATGTAAAGACTTTAAGGTAGTAATAATTGCACATAGTCACAGTTATTATGGCATTATCATTTTTAAATTCTTATTACGCTGCTAAAAGTTTATTAAAGCATGAACTGAAGACTTATAGTCTTTTCTCAAATTTTTCAAAAATTTTATGGGAATTTTTAGGTTTATCAGATTAAGAATATTTTAAATGAATAATTGTGGTTAGCTCTATTCTACTGAGAAGGCAGCATAGAACTGGTACAGTGAGTGGTAAAACAGATCTCTCAAGTCTGCTCCCTAATTTTTTTTTTGCTTCATTATATGTAAAGCTTACTCCTCTGCACTTCTTCTTAGACTCATATGAGAACGTGCCACTAAAGTAATGCACACACAGCATGCATTTATACACAGATGTTCCAGCTGTGTTGATGGTAGCAGCCATATGTTGCCTATTTCACAAGGGATATTCAGACCCACTTTGCTTTGCGCAGTGGGAGTAATTGGGTTCATTGGGAAGCGTGGCTTACTGAGATGGTGTACTTTTTCAGGTGAGAATGCAAATGAGCTGTAGATAAAAAGAAATAACTGTGTCTGATGGCAGAGATGTCAGAGGGAACAGAATGCACACTAATCACAGTCAGATTGTGTGACAAGAGACAATTAGAAATAAACAAGCAAAAGCATATGGAAAGAATAAAGTAAGTCAGGGAAGACTACAGAAAAGACTTAAATTGCTTCAGTCTATAGGATGTTATCTTTCAAAAGTGTCGTGAAATTATGCCTACTGACTTAAATTTGCAACTGGGAACATTAAAAGCTGTGAAAGTATTGAACAATATTCAAATGATTGGTACCTACACAGAAATTTAAAAAGTCAAAAATGAGAGAGATACATGCAAGAAAAGCAGAATGTACTAGGGTTATTGCTGAGTAGAGCTAGGAATACATAGGTAACTGCTGATACCTATTGATTTCTTTTAGGAAGCTCGATATTAACAAGGGAAATCCTCATCAGGACCCATCAGGGCCATAATTTTCTAACACATTACCCATTTCTTAGCTATTCAGAGGTGTCTCTGAGAAACTGGATTTTTGAATGTAGATGAAGAACATTAATTCTGAGATTTACTTGGTATGTGCTTCTAAAAGAAGTGACCAGATTTATAATGTAGCTAGAAAATTATTTAAATTCTCAGAAGCTGTGGCTATTCATCACACCTGTGCCTCACTCCTGACTGAGTATTAGTTAAGGATATTTATAAAGCAAAACATATCATCTTTGTACCTGAAAGAAAATAGCTAGTTTCATTTTATTTTCCTAAAGAGGACTTTTTACATCTTTTCGAAATTTCCTCTTTGTTTTGTTTGACTGATTGCAAGCAAATACAATCATTTTCAAAAGTCCATCCATGTCTATTGGAAGTTCATTATATGCAAATTTGTGAAAAGAGCGTTCGAGGGAATTAGATCCTAGTTTAGAAAAAATGGCATCCTGCAAGATGCTGAACATATTTACCATGTGTCTCGATTGTCATTTCCAGTGGATATACTAACAATGCTGTAAGATAATTCTATTATTTAACGTTACATGCCCAAAAGCTAAGAAATAGTTTGCATTTTTAAATTTTTGGAGAAAGATTAAAAGAACAGTTACTTTGTGTCAGGTGAAAAATACATGAAATTCCATTTGTGCCTGTAAATAAAGTTTTATTTGAACAGAGCCTCATTTATTTATTGAAGTACTCTTTGTGGGTACTTTCCCAGTGTAATGACAGAGTTCATTAGTTGTGACAAAAGCCATATGTCCTGTGCAGAAAACGTGTACTGACCCAAATTATGAGACAAAATAACACAGCAGATTACTCCTTCCTTAGCAAGTTTGGTGGCCCAAGAGATGATTCTGGTGGATATTAAGGATGTGGGGAGTGTAGAGTAGAGCAGTTGAGTGACTGGATTGTCAGGAAAAGTCACAGGCTTAGTTTAGTAAGGTTCATGTCACCACCATTCATGGTCTTTTCTTGCTGTCTTTATTCACACCAAAACAACCAGAAACTTTTATGTTTCACTTTGGGTCTTTTAGGTTTTCTTTTATTGTGTATTTTCTAACTTTTTAACTTCATGAAAATTAAGAGTCAAAAGGTAAATCTGTGTGTTTTCAAGCAGAAAATTTGTGTTTATCTAAGTATAGGAAAATAAGATTGTGTCAACCCCTCTGCTGAGCAGAGGTCATCCGTCACACTCATGTTACAGTGAAAGTCCATTAGTGCCAGGGTAAAGATGGAGGGCAAGACTGCATCATCTTCTAGGTGCTTTCAGTCACTTACCCTTGACCTCCAGAAAAGCAAAGTTCTTGCTTTGAAGAAAAGGTGGAAGTTCATGAGGAAAGGTTATATTTACATGCCACAGTTGCCCAATTACTGGGGTATAGTGCTCAGTTTTAGGAACAATTACAAAACATAGACAGACTTCCTATCCCTAGAATTCCTTTACCAAAGTGCTGGTGGAGTAAATGCTCACAAAAGTCATGAGAAATTAAATTATCAAAAGACCACAACATACTTATAGCAGCAATTCAAGAGAACTCAGAGAATGGAAGATATCCTCATTTGAATATGGGTTTAAGATTTATTTAAGCCCAAGTATATGAGATTTATTGTTTGGTTCTGCTGGTTTGAATGTTTTAATTCTCTAAACAGTGAGTTGTTTTCCAGTTTTCTGTGCCGTTTGCTCAGTGAGGGAGAAGGAAGCGAATTTATCGCACAGCATGGATTCTTCAGTGGTGATGTGTTCATAATGGGGCTTATTAGTAAGTACATCTCCTGGCAATCACTGCAGTCTGATATGGATTCACTTGCAATGTGTTTGATGGCAAGTGCTTGCATAGATTGTTTTCTAAAAATCTAAGAAGCTCTCATAAGGTGACAATGAATGCTGTCTGACCTAACGATCTTGACTAACTGCTCAGTCACTTGAGTTCTTCAGTGCTAGTAAACAAAATACTTCGCATTTTTATATTCTACCCATTGATAAGTTGCACACATTTAAAGACCTTGTCAGAATTTATAGTTTTTCTGTAACATTTTTTGATATGCAGTAGAAGATAAATGATTCTGCTTGCAACTAGCCAACATTTCACTTGATTTTGTCATATTGACAGCAAAGGGCTTACACGAAACAAGCATAAGATGAGTGCTGTCTTGTTAAGTATATTTGAAGTTTAAAAGAGCTCACAACAGATCCTGTTTGAATTGAAAATCTCTATTGTTTTGTTGACAGTGTTTTTATATTTACCTTCATCAAATTTTTGAACATCATATATTATCCATTAAAAATAAAAATGTAGGAAAATTAAGATGTGACTGCTTGCTATTTAAAACCTTTCAGATGAAAATATCTCACCTGTGAAATCAGTAAGTGATTGTTCATCATCTAGTTTATACTTAATATTTCATTTGAGAATAAGCTTTCTAGGCTAGGGATATATATATGACTGCTCGGTAGAGCAATTGTCTTGCATACTTAATGCCCTGGGGCTGAAAAAAGAAGAAAAAAAAGACAGGCTCGCTTTCTTAAGCATAGTAAAAGTAAGTAATAATTTATGATAAGAAAATAGGTAATGAAATTTCCTTATGTTTTAAGAACTGAAATATTTTCATTTAAGTATATGTTCCTTTATCATATCTTTAGCTTGTCATGCATTTTTATGATATGTATACAGTGTTATCAAGAATAATAATATAGCATGTCTTTAGAAACCAATGGATGAACTCAAGACTATTCCTAATTTCTCTGTACCTGTATAATCGTCCTCCATTACTCATTAACTTCCTTCTTTATCTTTAAAAAGGATGAGTAGCCTATGCTTTCTACTTCAGTTGTGTTTCTTAATAACTCTATCTTATTCAAATATATATGATTAATAGTGTAATACACTATTTTTGAAGTTTATTAAAGTAGATCTTACTATATGTAGTAACCTAGTAATTGCTTTGATCAGATTATGATAGTTGAAGATTTAAGTGTAGTTTATAGTAGTAGTAGCTTATTCATAGCCTTTTACTTTTATAATAATAAGTCACAAGTTGTTTATACAACTATTTACTTGTCCGTTCCTATCTAAATTTATTTTGGTTCTTTCCAAATTTTTGATATCACAAGAAAATTACTGTTTTGAACATTGTTTTCCATATTTCTTGGACCAAATATGGAAGACTTTTGGTAATTAGTATATGATTAGTAAGAAAGTACTTAATCTAGGAATATACAAATATTAATGAAATGGTAAGTATTTCCACATTCTCACCAGATTCCTTTATCCATATTTTCCGTTATTTGATATTTACACTTATTGATTGCTGAAAATTTAGGGAAAATGAAATGGTATCTAACATAGCTTATCTTTGTGTTTATTAGTAATTATATTGGAAATCTGAATTTTTAAAAAAAATACGATGTTTCTGTTATTAAGCTTAATTGTGAAATTGATTGGGTTGGCTACAGGAGGATTAGTAAAGCAGACTGCAAGGTGTATCTAGGTGTGTAACAGAGACTTAACCTTGGGAATACATCTGGTTTTTTGGTCCTTCTTTGCTGGTACTGCTCTGCTTCCTGACCACCGTGAACTAAGCATCTTTGCTCCACCATACCCTTCTGACATTATGTTTCTGCCTTAGAATCAGCCAACCATAGACTGAATTTCCTGAAAAATTGAGAGAAATTAAAGGTTTCTTCCTTTAAGGGTATATATTGTTACTGAGTTTCAGTGACATAAAAACTGACTAATACAGTATTCTTTCCTGTAATTTTTTCTCCATTTTAGACTCATTGTGTTCTTGCAAATTTTTCCTATGTTTATCTTTGGATCACGTGTCCTTTCAAGCTCTAGTATTTTGAGGCCAAAATCTTCATCCAAGTACCACAACACATGGCTGTAGCAATAGTTTTGGACTGTGCAAAGGGTAAAAATAACATGTAAATTCAAAATTAGAAAGACTTTTCTACTTCAGACCTCAAATATGACATGTAACAAATATGAAGCCCCAAGGAACAAGAAAATTTTAGGACTGGGGGCTAGCAGTTTATTAGGTTGTTTATGAGCTACTACTGAATCTAGGAGTTTATCATCACAGTTAACAGAAGATATTAACAGTAGGCATTCTAGCTGAATGGAAAGTCATATGGGAAGCTTAAATCTCAGAAGTCCTAAAGAGCTGCCAAAGAATTTGGGCAACTAACATATGTAAAAGCCAGGCTATCAACCCTATTAACGAGGATCCGAGTAAGGAGCCAAGCATAAATAGTAATCAATTCAGAGAAAGTGGAAAGGAAAAATGGAAATTGCACAGATACTGGAGGTTGACTGTCTATTGTACTAGCACAATAAGGTGAGTAAATTAGATAGCCAAAATAAAGGACCTCAAAAATGAAAGACTTAAAGATTTATGGCCCACGTAATGGCGACGTGTTGTCAAACCAGCTAAAATTTAGGACAGCAAAATGTAGTTTTTGAGAAAACTTTCAAGCTTTGCCATACTGCTTTGAAGTCTAGGGACAAAGTGCACTGGTAGATGAAGATTTAGGAACATTTATAACATTCATGGATCAAAATGACGCTGCAAGTGAGAGCTTGTGGCATTAAGGACAGAATCAGAATGTCTGTGAAGAACACATGGTGAAAATGGAAAGGAGTAGTGGAAATGCCTGGACTTGTTGTTCTGACTAAGATGCAATTGACACATCCACCTATGCCCTATGTAACAATTGCTAATATTAAAAAAATAATTTGTAAAGTGCTAATCATTTCAAGCAATTTTTGAACAATATTGTATTTCAAATTCTGTTAATTAAAATCAAGAAAAATTTCCAAGAGTCTGTGTTAACATACATTTTCCCTGGGAAATATCTTAGTAAACAACCTTTTCTCTTCATTGGGTATGAAACAGAAAATAGAACTCTAAATAATTAGATATTTGATTCTAAATCTGACAATGTAATGCTCCCATTGTTTTTGATCTATCACGTAAAATGCTATTAAAATACTGTTACAGTAATCAATTTACAACTATTTTGTAGTTCATTAATTTTACAAAATATTGGGTTTAGTTTTGACATTTTATACATCTGTATATGTTAATGTTGGTCTTTATGACTTATATACAACTTATATGCAACTATTGTCAAAGAAACATTAACTGTATTTTGTCTCTTTTGATTTCTATATCGTCAATGTTTTTGTATTAAGCCACTAAATCAGGATAGAAAGTAGAGTGATTTCAATTTTTAATGTAAAGTCATTAAACTATGTATCAATAATAAAAGATTTATTTAATATTTCTTATTTTTCTGTCACATTACTAACAGAACAGGTAAGAGATGAAGATATAATATTTTGTAATTAATTCAGTGATAAACATAAATACATAAAGCAAAAATGAATGAGAGAATTTTAGAGAAAAAAATGGACTTATGAACATTATATTGGTGTTCAAGTTGTAATGCAAAAAAATGCTATTTATAAGTTCTCTTTTCTAGCTTTCCCTCTCTCTCTCTCTCACTCTCTCCTTCTCTCTCTCTCTCTCTCTTTAGTTACTGGGAATCACATGACTTCCTGCTTGCCAGAGGCTCCTGTGCCTCTGAGCTGTATCCCTGGCTAACTTTCTCTTCTTAATCTCACACCTTCAAGTAATCATCAATAACACGGTTTACATTGAATCTTAATGAGTAACAGATCCTGTTTTAGAAACTATGAATGAGTATGTCACATACATTTCTATAGAGACAAAATGTCATTTTAACCTTGCTGGAAGGGTTCTGTTTGTTTCCTTATGTGTTTGCTTGTTGTTTTGTCTTTATGGTGCTGGCAGTGAACCTAAGGTTTCCTGTATGCTAGGCAAACACTCTCCTAGTGAGCTCCATCTCCAGTTCCCTTGTATGTTTGTAATTTTATATTTATTACTATTTTGAGCTAGAAAACATCAATCTAGTGCAGCCTCAGAAAACCTACTCATGTGACTAAAAGCAATTATTTCTTCGTTCTTATTTTTTAACTTCCCATGCAACCTTTAATAAAGTTGCTCTATTTTCTAGGGTATTCGCTGTCTCCATTTCTGCTCTGATTGAATGTTCACCACTATACTTTCATTGTTTCTTTTATTTTTTTAGAACAAAAGAAAAAAAATGAAAATAATCCCATTTATCAAAAGGAACTATTATCTTCCTGGGAGCAAACAAAATTGCATTTAAGGCTAAAAGTCTTGAACATATACTTGTTTTTTAAAGTCTGCAAACATTTTAAGCTTTCCATTAGAATAATTTTCCTAATTAATTGCAAAATGCTCATATGATGCACTTAAACATTTTCAATCCCTTTTTAAAATGCTCCATAATAAAGTCTATTACTATAATTAATTCACAACAGACTATCAAAATATGAGCAATTCGGTTATGCTCAAACTAATTTTGATGTCTAAAGAATCTTTAAAGGAGCTGTGGTTATATATAAAGAAAGACAGTCTTTCCTACCAAAAAGCACACATTTGTTACTGCTTCTCTCACCAGAAAGTGCTCACTTCCACAAAACTGCTTGTGAGGAGCCCAATATTCAATCTTCCACTAAAAAATATACACATCTATGTACTGAAAATTTCAGTTTCACAAAAAAGCTTCGCCAAATTTACCATCATGAAATATGGTGAGAAAGACCTTTTAAATCTCTCCGTGTTACTGTTAATTTAAATTGTAGGGATTATGTAATAAATTAAAGTATAAATCAAAAACTATAATCTGAGTGACTGCAAGATGAAAATACAAATCCTAAAAGTAAGGTTAACAGGTTACACTCTGCATAAGACTGATAACATTAATTATAGAGTAATTTCATTAATGCTGAATTTGCAGTATTTTCACTTTGCCTAAACTTTGTAGTTTGTTCAAGATTGTGCAAAGTTGATTTTCAAAGAGTAGCATATTCTTTAGGATCTCATTTTCAGAAGCTTTTACCTGCCCTTGAAAAAAAATAAGGGTTCAGCATGTAGGTTCCAAGTTTTTATTAACTCTTAACTTGCCTTATTAGGTGAGTAAAACTGCAGATAGTAGATATGTTTGTAAAGAATTTTAAGGTAATTTTATTAAAATATTTTCAGATGACTAGTTCAATAACTCTATAGGATTTAAAAATGTCACATGCTTTTGCAGATGCATGCATTTAATTTTCATAGAATTTTTTCATTAAGGAAGTAATACTACTAGTGATAAATTTTGTTATGAGTGAATAAAGAAGGATTTACTATCATATGCTGAACTTACCAGATGAAGATCTACTACTGACTTACTACAAGGAGAGGTGATAGCAATCAGCTCTTACAAAATATAGGAGTACATCCATTGGAGAAACAGAACAGATTCAGAAATGAACTGGTTTTCTTGAAAGACAAAACTGAAAGGATTACATGTAAATGAGCAATAGGGAAGTTAAGAAGCTATTGTAAAACAACGAGTTTTTTTTTTTATCAGTTAAGAATATTATTCTCAGGACTGTGGATGTGGCTCGGTGGCAGTGCTCTTGCCTTGCATTCACAAGGCCCTGGGTTCAATCCCTGGCACCTGCCTCGCCCCCAAAAAAAGTTATTCTCAAGTTGCAGTCTACATGTTATGGCAAAAACCTGTCATGATCTAGTGACATTTGATAGGCATGTCTGTTTTCTCAATAAATTCAACTGTTACTAAATCTAACTCACATTACACTTGCTGGCAGGGTTATTTTCTCATTTCTATAGAGAGAATTACTTGCACTATACTCTTTATATTTCCATAAATATCCACTTGTATTGCAACAGTAAGCACAAAGTTTTGGTAATATTTTATTTTAAGTTATATAAGATGGTTTAATAGTTAGTATATAAAATTATATAATACCTGATTGGGAGTATCAACATAGCATCAACATAGGGTTGGATAAATTAGGACCAAAAACACATATAGGAATCTTAATTTTGTGGTTTTATTTTATATATCAGTTAAATTAATCAACACAAAACCAGGAAGTCCATTGCCATTTCTACTAATTGTGAAATTTAAAAGTGTACCAGTAGCCAAAATTATTTCATGAAGTAATCAGTTCTTTTTATATACATTTTATTTCTCTCCGTGAAAGGTCCTTGTCATGCATTTGTCCCTTAAATGAGGGCCACAAAAGGCCTAAGTTGTATCTGAGGAAAGATACCCTGCTGTTAAAAAAAAAGAATAAATGGATAACTATTCTTTTCATTTTAAAGTGTCCAGGTACACTTCTGCAAAATTTTAAATGACCAGGTGTTACCCTACACACTATTTTTCTCCTGTATCCATCCAGAAAATACACAGTCCACACGAGAACTCAGACCACTTTTTGCATCCTAAATATCCAAAATTATTAGTATCTTCAAATTCTGTCATTCTCTACTCTCCCACTAAGAATGTCTTATTTCCGAACTTCATTTTTTCCATATTTAATTTTCTTTCAATTCATTCTGCATAATTTTGTCATTTTAAAATGCATCATTTTCCATCAGTCTATAAGTTGATTGACATATACATATATATGTATGTACATATATGAATATATATATATATATATATATATGAATTTAATGTGACACACAAAGACTTTAACTAATTCCATATCCCAATACCACTCTACACTGCGTATATCACGGTTGTGTTCTTGCATGATCTGTTGTGCTTTCTATTGCCACAAATGTCATTCCTATTCTGTACTGTTAACCTTCCAGTTACTTCTACCAGAGATTCAGCTTTATGCCACCTCTCTCAAAACTACTTCATTGGACTTCTGTGGTACTAGATGTATCTCTTTTGTATCACTGACCACAGTCTAGAATAACCATCTGTGTGTCATTCCTGCTGCCCTATATCTGATTGAGCATGTTGTGGTTCAGAGTGTGTTCCAAGCATTTATCTTTATGACTGGTATAGATTTCACTTGATGAATATTTCTTGAAAGAATCATTAGATGAATGTATGCTAATCACTGTCAATAACTATACTATAGGTCCGGTGTTACCACAGTTTCTTAACATTCTTTGGTAGATCTCTAAAGCTCATTTTCTTCATCTGAGGACAAAAATAATTATGGCATATTTGGATTTTTATTGTATATTGAGGGCATGAAGTAAAATAACTTTAAAGAAATTTATTTGAAATATCTGTTCATCTAAAAATAAGCATTTCTTTGTGTTTATACCTATTTAGATATAGGTAGAGAGAACTAGATAGATTTATTATGCCAAAGGGACTTTTGTATCAACAAGTCTATTGCTTCAGAAAACTGAAAAATATTTACAAATCTAGTAAGAATTTCCTGTGGATAGTTTGAACTTTTAATTAAACTCATTGGTGAACATGTTTGTAAGCAAATATAAGCATCTAGAGTTAAGAGATCACATGTTTTCCAATTGCTTCTGGAAATAAAGGCAGATACAAATAAAAAGTAGAAAAAAAATGAACAAGAAATAGACTTAAACTGGTAGGGTAAACTATCCATAAACATGACTTCTAAATTCATAGAATTTTTAAAGGATGGAGAAATGCACTGAGGAAAACTATCATGCTTTAACATATATTATGATAATCTCAGATTAATCCCTATTTCTATTCAGACTGATTTAACTTTAGGCAACATTTGAGAAAATATGGATAAACATCATTAGAATTCTGGTTCCATCACACACTAGTTGGATTTACCTCCATGTCTCCTATACCTCATATATAAAACAGTGAAAAAAATAAATTAGAGAGGCAGGCATACTCTAAAAATAAGATAATCTATGTAAAGAAATAAGTACAACATAAAATACAGTAAGCACTTATTATAAAGTTGCTCTTTGCTCATTTATAAAAGTAAAACAATACTGGGCCATAGTTATATTATTTGCCCAGCACATTACATGAGAAAAAGAAACAATTTTGCAGAAAAAATGTTTTCTAGAAGTTCAATGTTTTTTTCTTAGTGACCATTTTTAATAGTTGTTATACAAGTATATACATATTTATTTATATATACATCTCACGGAATTCTTTAAACTAGATTCTTATATAAAAATCCTGATGAATGAAAAAACATAAAATACTCTTCATAAATTAAGGTCAATACATAAAATATTTAAATTTGAATTTAGGTATTTGAAAGGCAATGCTGATTGTTTCTTGTTAGCAACTATCCCTAGATGTTTGAATTAAATTGCTACATAGTAGTTTTTAAATATATAACTATTGTATGCGTTACATTTCAAGTCTTGACAATTATTTCCTTTTTGATTCTAAATCAGGAAATGGATCCCATTAGGCTGAACTATTGTTATGCTTCCAGCTGCAGCTGCACAGTCTCAGAAATAGCAATGAAACATTGATCACTTCATTGAACAGAGGTTGTCTGAGAGTCCTGGGGAGTCTGAGTCCAACCCCTTACACCTAGATTCCTGTCTTAGTTACTTTTCTCTGGTTGCTGAGACCAAATACCTGACGCCCAAAATTAGGGAAGGAAAGGTTTATTTCTTACAGTTTTTGGAGGTTTCACTCCTTCCTCAGCTGGCTGCAAGGCAGAGTGGCATGGTTGAGGGGCAACCATTCATGCCACAAACAGCAAGGCACTAACCTGGCAAAAGAGAGAGACACACCTTTCCGCCCTTACACTGCATGCCAGCGCCACATCTGGGTGGGTGTAGCACTCACACCACATATCCCAGAGGGGGACAACAAACCAATCACAGACACTAGACTCAGCTGCATCCATGATTCCATGAGGTTTGAGGAGGGGCCATCCAAACACAACTATAACAATTCCCCAAGTCTCATTTTGTCATAGTTTTCACTACAATAGTATAGGTAGAGATTTTCTTTATTGTGAGTACATACAAGAATATTTTAGCTATTTTTGTTATGCCTAGATTTTTTTCTTTATCTTTGAAAATAGTACAGAAAAAATGTAACTAGTACATGTTCATAATATATAATATTAGTTGTCCTTGTGGAGAATTGGTACATTTGTGTAATAAATCTTAATTTCTTTTTTTAACCCCCTTTAGCTTCCCTCTCTCTCCCCTTCATGCATCTGATCCCCTTCTTTGTTTTTTTGTACATATTTGCAATACAGAATATTTGCATTCATTGTGTCAAGCTTGTGTATCTGACTTATTTCATTTAATACTATGTTCTCATGGTACATCCATTTTTCTAGAATGGCCCATGTTTATTATACTTTATGGTAGAGTAGTTTCCCATTGTGTATACATTTCTGTTTTTCGTTATCCACTTATTTGGTTTTAGTTCTAAATGTAACGTGTGTATATGTGTCTGTGCATTTGTGTTCATAAAAACTGACCTATTAAGGAGTCCATGGCTTAATGAACATAGGTAAAACATTAGAATGGTCATGCATGTTGAATAACAAAGAGAAAATTTTTAACCTATACATGTATTGTTGAGTCAGTCTACCAAGTAACAAATATTTTAATCTTAACACTGTCACTTGTTTCCTGTATGATTTTCTTTTAGTGTTTTCTTCAATCTCCAATTCCATATTTTTCCCAGAGAGAGTAGTGTTCAAGGATAAAATATGTAAGAATAGTAAAATGAGGCAGCTATTTACTACATGATGTGTGTGTTTTGCTTTTTTTTTTTATCAAAGGGACACAAAAAAATGGAGAAATGGAGGAGAGGGATTTGAGATTAGGAAATGTCAAAGCCAAGATTCAAACAGCTCTTCACATCTCAAAGCCAAAGGTCTCCTATGCGGCCACAGCCCCTTAATTTTCAATAGCTTTCAAGGTGAAGATATTGGTCTTTTAAATGAGTGGTGCTGTAATTAAAGAATCATTACTAATTTTCTGATGTTGGATTTTTTTTTTTGTACCAGAAATTGAACGCATGAACTCTCACTTGGCTGCTGAGCTATATCCTCAACCCTCTACTAATTTTCTTGTTGTTCACTTTTTTTCTATTTTAAGCCACCAAGTTCACTAAACATACTTCTCTATCTTAAGATGTCCCTATATAATGACAGTCTGGTTCATTTGGGGGCCATAATGGAATGACAAAAGGTAGCCCATCAACACCGGTAGAATTGTTGATGACAGTGACTTGTTTGCCACAGGTATGGTTTGAGTGCCTTACCTAAAGTTGATATGTTCTGAACATAATCCCCTATGCAATAGTGTTGACATGTAGGACCTTTCAGAAGTGATCGAGTCATGAGAGCTCTTCCCTCACAATGGATTAATATTACTATCACAGAAACGCTTTAGCTAACAAGAGGATAAATTTGCTACATAGTGAGTTTAATGTCCTCTTCCTCTCTTGTCTTCTCTTGTGCACACTTTTTTGTCCTTCTGCCTTCCTCCACGGGAGGACACATCAAAGCCCTTCATCAGATACTAATGTCATGACCTTGGACTTCTCGGCATCCAGAATAGTAGGAAATAAATCTCTAGTCTGTCATATTCTGTTATAGCTGTGCCAAGTTGACTAAGAAAAGTGATTGAGTATTTTTTGGCACTCAATCTGAAGTGTCGCAGGATAGATAAGGAGACAGAGTATAAAGAGGCCTTTAATGAGGGCACGGGAGAGGCTGCAGAGTGTAGAGACTCTCAGCTCTAACAAAGGGATGAAGCTGCTTATATTAACGCTCATTGGGGTGGTGCTAAACTAACTGATGATAGTGGAGTAGGAGTGACGTTTTATCTACGGATTGCAATGCCTTTGGCTCATGTGGGAAGGAAAGGCAGGAAGTCTCTTTTGAGTCTGGAGCATCCGCGGAAGAAGTCTGATAATATGTCTTTTTATGGCCCCCTAGCCATGTTGGACCTCCGCCATGATGACTGGCAGATTCATGTGGCTAAAAGCCTGTCAAAAACCATGTCCTCTTTTCTCATGCTCAGTCCTTTTTTTTGCAATGTAGAGCAAGATTTAAGTCTCGGTTTCACCTCATGGAAGGGTTCGACTTGATTCCAGCATTTCCCATGCTGTATTCTTTGTACTGATTCCTAAACATAATGGGAGCTTTGTAAAATGAAAGTACTACAAGTTGAATCACGTTTGAACAGTTGTTGTTCTGGATGAGTAGAAATCAGAACTGTTTTGTGGTTATAATATGCTAACATATATTAGCGCTGTCTTGCAGAGGAACTAACCAATAGCATTACTTGCCCTTGGGAGCTTGTCTTAGTGGGATATCTGACGATTTGTTCATCCAATTCAATTGAGAAAAGCTTTAACTAGCTATTAACAATTTATACATTCAGTATAATGGAGAAGTTAAGAAAAGAATAAAATTTATTTGGGATAAATAAGCTTCCAAATAAGCCGGGTGTGGTAGCACACACCTTTAATCCCAGCACTTGGGAGGCTGAGGCAGGAGGATTGTTGTGAGTTTGAGACCAGCCTGGGCTACAAGGTGAGTTCAAAGCCAACCTGAACTGCATAGTGAGATCCTATCTCAACAAATAGGGCCGGAGGTTTAACTCAGTGGCCTAAGCACCTGCCTGGTAGGCGCGAACTTATGAGTTTGATTCCTGGTATCAAAAGAATAAAATAAAATAAAATAAAATAAAATAAGCTTCCAAATAAACTTGCTAGTTCTGACAAAATATTTTCTTGGGGCTCATTCTGGAGCAGGTCACTAGTATAGGTGCATTTGATGGGCATGATAGTAGAAGGAAACAGAGATTGTGTTTTGGCATTATGCATCCTGACAGTAGAAGTGTCATGGTTCATTTTCACCAAAAGAGTAAAAGAACAGCTGCAAAATTATGGTTGCTGACATTATCTGCATTGCAAAAGCAGAATAATATGTAGCTTGAGGCCTTCAGGCTGCAAACACTTAATCAAGTAATACCTTACCTAATGTGCTAATAACTTTACCTAAATGTGCTAATAGGTGCCTGAAAAAAAAAAAAAGAGAGAGAGAGAGAGAGAGAACAAAACGCATACCCTGTTCAGCAATTTCTCATTGAACCAATTTGTTTTTAATGTCAAAGTTACTTACAAAATCACTCTCTCTAAGGAAGTTAGGAAGTTAGTAGGCAGCTTGAAAAAGCCATTTAATTATCCTATTAACATGGGTGTACTTAGTTTCTGTGTCTGCAAAGAGTTGTAGTAATGCTGGAATTTATTTCCATGTTTGTATGCTCCTCTCCCCACTTAAATGGTGAACTTAAGGTGAGGCCTCCTTGCCTATTACTTTTGAACTTTACCATTGCTACAGTACATTTTGCAGTTTGGGTGTTTGATACATTTGGTTGACTTGACTTTGAGGCAAATAAAATAGCTAGATCAGTCTTTCACAGGTCTGTTTAATAAACAGGAAATTACTAAAGTGAAGTGCAGGTACCAAATACCTTCTGCTGTACTTGTTTTAATATTTGTATTTATTTAAATTTCACTGAGAAGGAGAGAAAACATTTGTTTTATCCTTAAGAATTACTCTGTGCCTTTCTCTAGTGACATCCAAGTTTGTAAAGAAATATTGTAGTACAAAACTTCTAGGAGTGATAGTGTTTTTTCACATGGAGGTCCAGATATGTTACAGTTGTCAAAGTAAGAAGTTGATGCTGTATGCTGCTTATTTTGTGATGAGTTTCTAATATCTAGATAATAGATGTTGGGACATTTAAATTATGTTTTTTAAACATCATATATGGATTGCAAAATTTTCATGAAGCAAGGCAAATCATATCCCTGTAAAACTCTCAATGACCTGATGCTTCAGATAAATAGTATGTTTCAATTTATAGCAGTATTACAGCAGACCAATTGTTACTCATCTACAGAAGGGAAACCCTGTCTTTGTCTTTTCCTTAGCAGAAGGCACATATTAATTTTATTTAATGAATGCTTTGTACTGCCTGGGAATTCCTATCTTCCAGTGAGACAGAATATGGGGAAAGGCATTTGGAAAGTGTCATGAGGGTAGAGCCTTTTGAAAAAGAACACAGAATCTCTCTGCCACATAAGAAAAAAATTCAGTGGTCTGCAACTCAGAAGAAGACCCTCACCAGAAGCACACCTTACTGGTACCTAATCTTAGACTTCTAGCTTCTAGGGCTGTAAGAAATAAATTTCCATTGTCATCAACCTGTGATATTTTTTTCCCCTCATATATTTATTATTATATGTGTGTTATACAGATTGATGGGTTTCATTTTGGTAGATTTGTAGATTCATACAACCTTACAGCAGTGCATACTAAGACACTCCTCTGAGTATATGAGGTCTAAGAATACCTGCAAGGGTTGGGAATTCTGGGTACTTCTGTGTGAGGTATAGACTATTTATCCCAGTCGGGTAATTGATGCTCTTTCTTCTACTTCTCTATTAACAATACTAATAGGCTTTGAAAGATTTGCATTTCTTCTGCTGCATTATTCTGCCTCATTTTCTTAATGCTTTCCTGTGGGCTTAGTCATCTTCCCCTTTTATCTATTCCTTAAGTCTAAATTAAATTCAAACAAGCGTACATCATTGTCTATGAATATTATAAAACCTACAAAGCAAACTCTTCAATGAACCTAAGTAAATAACGCTTCTGAAGGTAATATTTAAGTGCAATTTTGTACAAAGTCATTTCACTTTGTAATGGAACTAGAAAATTAAACAAAATAAGGTGCTTGGACAACATTACAGAGTAGGCTACAGAGGAGCCAAGCAAAGCAGCACGACTGAGCTAGTGTGTTTTTCTCTCCTCACTGCGTCAAGTGAAGTGACTAGATTTGCTCTGGTGAGACTTTTTCTTCTGTATTTTCTAAAAGACTTTTTCCCTGCCAATGAGGTTGCTAAGTATGCAGGTTTCTCAAACATAGATACCAGAGAAGATAGTGCAAAATGTATCATGAACTATTTCTCCCTTATATATATCTTGAGAATTATACTCATCTCCCCAAAAATGTGAAAAATATGCATGAAGGTTGCTGTTAGTTTTATTTTATTTTATTTTTTTATTTTTATTTATTTATGTATTTATTTTGTGGCACCAGGGATTGAACTCACAACCTCGCACATGTCAGACAGGCACTTAAGTCACTGAGCCAAACTCCCAACCCTGGTTTTTTGAGGCAGGGTCGCACTGTGTAGCTCAAGCCAGCCTTGTGCTCGCGTTGTAACCCAAGCCGGCCTCGAACTCACAACGCTCCTCCTACCTCAGCCTCCCAAGTGCTGGGATCAAAGGCATGCGCCACCAGGCCTGGCTTGCTGTTAGTTTTATATACTATGACTTTTCTTCCTTGGAACCCTAACCATGTACAGTCCAGTTGGTATGTTGTAGCACTAGAGCGGTTTTCCAACAAGAGGTTATTTTCATTCAGTTGCTTTTTTTCTGACTTGCACATGCTTGGAATCATTTCTGTTTTATCCCTGGTAGGAAAGAAGACCAATGTAACTCTAGGCAACTTACTTTGACTTGAACCATGAAGAACAAAAAAGAAGTTGATTGGAAGTTCCCATTGGACCTAGGTTTGTAGATATTGGAAAGATAATTTTGGCTTCTGGTATTTCCTTTATTTTCTGCTATACTTAACTTAGTAAGGAATGCATTCACATTCTAATCAGTCTTTCTCCGTTTCTCCTCCCTGTTCCTCATTTATAAACAAACATAGGACTGCAGCCTTTGGTTGCTCTACATCTTGAATAATTAATTTAAAATGAGCTATAAGAGTAAATATAGGTCCTTACTTCTTATTCAGAAACAATGTTTTCAGTTTAAGAAAGTCAGCACAGGTTCGTAGACAGAAAAAATACCTGGACTTCATCATAGTCACCAGAATCCTGGCAACCGGAAACATATAATGACCATGCAGTTCACTGTCTTTCACTGAACGATTTCAATTTTCTTTTTAAAACAAGGCACATAGCTGGCTTTATCCTTTCATTTTTGTTATCTGTAAAGACAGTTCAATCTTAGGAAAGAAGAGGTAAAGATTAAGGTACACATTGAAATTATGACTGAATTATCTGTCAGACTGAGGCAGCACTAACTGAGACAGTAAATAAGAAAATTAGAAGGAAGCATTTAGTTCCTTCCGCTTTCTCTGTTGCCATATCCATCTATGATGGCCCAAGCTCCATGAAGCAGCCACATTATCGAGTTCCTGCTGGGTAGAGGGCACTGCTTTTCTTCTTTGTTGTAATTTAGAATTTATCTTGATTTTATGCCCTTGTTTTAAAGCCCTTTTTTGATAAAGAAGTTTTTGAAACTGCTTTTTTATACAGTTTTGAAATTCCTAGCATATTTCTTCTCCAGTTATTTTCCCAACTCCTCATCTGGGGGATTTTTTAAAAACTAATATAAGGATGGGAAGAAAATGAATAAATAGCCTGTTAGATTTCTTCTATCTTATTCCTAGGTTTATGCTTTTAAAGTTTGAATCATTAGAAGGGAGATTTTTATAGTTGAGCTTCCTATTATCTACCAAGGCAGTTATTTCTTTCCTAAAGTGAAGATTTGAGGATAAGTAGAGAATGTGGAGAGACCAAGACCATTGAATACCTAGTAAATATATTAACATTGATTTATTGTTTGGGGCTATTGGCAATACTATTGGGGGTACTAAAGAGACAGAGTTTACAAGCCTAAAGATGATTCTTCAAGAAAATTCTTCATCATAATATTCTGGATTGATGTGAAGACTGAAACAAATCCATCAGCTCAGTATGTGGTATGCAAAGGAGATTCAAGGATGGGTACAAGTTATTATCAATAGTGATACAGTAAGCATCAATCTTGAAATAAAATGGAACTATTGACACACTTCATACTTTAGTAAAAGTATTTCTTGTCTATTATAAGTGCAAGCAATCAGCATATGCTTAGGTCTCCCCCTAAAACTTTTCTTATGGATCGCATTGACTCATTTAATAGGATGGTCATAATCTCATCACAGGAAATTTTGGTATTGCACACCTCTGGATGCCTCTCTGCATCATTTATGGTGAAAAAATATTTAATTTTTGAACAGGCAAGGGTGTACACATGAATTCCTTTTATATTTTCAACACTTTCTTACCCTGCTCTATTCTCCCACTGAGTAAACTCTCATACATTTTTCTAGTGAACAGTGGACGAGGTGAAGACAAAATACTAATCTCTTTGAATCTCAAAATTCAAAAGGAAAAAGCCATGGAAATCAAGAAAAGGAGAAGGAGCTATGTCTCTAGCATGTCACACATATGGATAAATGCTTGCACTAGAAGAATTTAAAGACTGGTAATCAAAAAGCACTATGTCGTAAAAGTAAAATGCCTGTATAATTTTATTATCATAAGAACCTGAGATGATGGATACTGAGTGCAACTCAATTTCTAACTCTCTGGGTTTCTAAATCTGATGAAGTGGCCCAGGAACGGACCTCCTAGAGGTACATCATGATATTTAGGCATGTGCCTTATGCATTGATGACATTACTGAAAATTCAATTGTTTTTCCATTATTTCATCATAATTCATGACATTGTCTTAGTTATTAAACTTTGTCAATATTTTCTGAAAGTCGTCATCAATTTAAACTACATTTAAATGTGTACTTATGTATTTATCTCAATATATAATTATTTAAATATATAGGAAAAAAACATTCCTTAATTCATCTGTCATTTTATTTTTGCTTTTAAAAATAACTTTGCTAAGCATATTTTAAACAAGATGCAATCATAGAATGTGTGGCTACTTGATCAGCATTTTCTAATATTCTTTCTGTTTTTCTGGAGTCATAATACAGTAGGAGGTTAAGGGACAAACCAGTTGAGCAAATGGGCATGATCCGTTTGCCATGGAGACCCAAGGAACATTACCAGAACATGGAATCTTGGATGATTATACAGTTCCCAAATCCTGTACATTGGACCAACTGGAAAAATACCATTTTTTGATTTTTCATTTACATCTGCCATGACACCAAGCAGGCCTTTGATAGTATAGCTTAAATCTGACATCAGGCCAAGTGAGTGTCTGATACGACAACTGTCCCAAATGTTTTGTTTGCATGGAGAGAAGCACCCAAAAAGACTCAGGCCCTTATCTTTGTGGCCACAGTGAGTCTGTTCAGTGGGCTGTTCTCACTGGGCAGAGTTTATGTGTTTTGTTTCCCCTACTTTCAATAAATATAAATCTTCACTACCTTTCCCATATATCTTGTCTCATTCTTTGTTCAGGACACCAAGAACCCAGAAATACTGTCTTTGGGATGCAAAAGCTTTAACAACAGTAACTGATTTTCACCTAGTCATCAAATGCTACTCTTTAGGTGTTTTAGTATTTATTTTCTACTGAGATACACAGTGGGAAAAAAAAAACTGTGTTTGGACTATCTGGAACAGAAATCTGATTTCTGATTTAGTATCTTTGGGGTCATGGGATGGTTTTCTAGCCTTACATGTTATGGCTGCTTTATATTTAAATTAAAAGTGCCAACATTCTAGGTTTTTTTTTCCCATGAGATTTGAAAAATTATTAAATGATAAGTTACTAGATGACAAGATCCTAGAACAGTGCTATCATACATTTAAGTCCTCATCGGTTTTAAGCTACCAATGTGCTAGAAAGTGTATATGCAAGTTCGATGATAATGTTTCATGATTGTCAAAGCAATGGTCATAAAAAACATTTCATTTACTTACACATTTTACGTATTACCTTAAACATTTGATCTTCTCAGATTTTCAAAAACTGTGTGCATTTTATTCATGTTCTCTGATAAATACTTGCAGTTTTAAATATTTGTGCTTGCTAACATTACATGATTTGGGAGTTTATTTTTGGGAAGTTGCTATAAACACCTAGCAATCAACTTCAATCTATTACAAATTTTTAAATCAATTACAATCCTATTATTTTCCTTTCTCTTTCATCCTCCCTTGTGATGTCCTTTTCTTCTCTTCTAAGAGTCCTCCATCTGGTTTTCTGTCCTCTCTCCTCTAATTCTTTATGTGTAACTTACATGTTTGTAAAGTTTTCAATTTAAGAAAAATAATGTAATATTTTACTTTTTGAGTCTGGCTAATTTCACTTAACATGACGCTTTCTAGTTCCATTCACTTTCCTGCAAATGACAAGATTTCGTTTTTCTTTATGGTTGAGTGATATTCCATTGCTATATGCACCACATTTTATTGATTTGGTCATCTGTGGCCATGCATCAAGCCTGTTTCCACAGGTCAGCTGTTGTAAAGTTCTCTGCTGTAAGCATAGTGTACGTGCATCACCAAGTCTTTAATTCTTTTGGGACTATGCCCCAGAATTATTGGTCATAAATTATTTTTGACGAAAGGAAAAGAAAGCTTTGGTAGATATCTACTGTCTTCAAAATGCGCATGAAACTCAAAGATAACAATTTGAGGTTTTCATGTAACGCAATTACTGAAAGTTAGTTCCTAAGGTTCTATTAATATTTAAATATATGGAGTCTAAAATTGGTCCCTTTTTCATAGCAAATTTCCTGCCTCACTCTCAATAATGTTCCAAACACATTTTGTAGAAATACGAAGTCTATGGGATAAGAAACAAGAGAGCTTTTGAACAGTCCTAACAGGTCACACAATATACAGAGCAATGCTTGGTCACCCCAACCACTCACAATTGCGCTCATAGCTATAAAGCATTGTTTTACCAGAATTTCTAGTATTCTTTTCTAGATTATCAGTAGAACTGAAAAAGAGTAAAACAAGCTTTTTAAACACTACAGTAGCATAAAACTAAATTGAAGTACATGAAATTAAATTAAAATGGAGACTAGTAGTTTCAATGAGAAGAACAAAATACACCGACGTATGGTTAGATATAAGATCAAAGAAAAACTTTCCACAAGGCCAGAACATGAGAACCCCAAGCACAGCACAGTGAAAAGACATTTATAGTAATGATAAACAGCCTTATGCAACCCAGTATGGCCTGGGGTCACTGCTGTATTAGATCCTCAGACAATTTACCTTCTGACTGAATTATCAATGGCAGGTTAAGTGGACTTCAATGTGTCCTCTTTATATAGAAAGGAAATATATAATTTATTTTTTAAAAAATATACAAAGGAGGACAACATTTTTATTTTGGGGGAACTTTAAGAATCAAAAACAGAACTTGCTTAGGCAGAACATACACTGAACCGAGTCAGAAACTAATCAGAAAACAAAATATTCAAAATGATTCCTTCACAGAAGCTTTGCAGCTTGTTTCTGAAACAGCTAGCTCTATTTTTTCTCCTTTTCAGGGTTTCACAGAGGTGAAGGGGCTGAAGAGTTGTAAGGAATCCAGTACAACAGTATCTTATTCTCTTTCCTACTTTAAAATTGTGTAAATAAATAAATTCACCTTTGAAAATGCATACATTATAATCTCTATGTCCTACCTTTTACAATATCTGAAAAAAGTTCAAACTATTTTTTTCTTCTCTTTCTCTACCATACTCAAATGTATTTTAACAAGTTTTGAGAATTTTTTGTATGCCTTGTTCACTGTGGAGTATCTCAATTCTTTCAGGCCAAAGCTATGAATCATTCTACAGAAAATACAGCAGCTTAATCCAGAGATCAGGATCATTGATTCTATGTTCTGTGTTATTAAACATGGCTGGACAATAACATATTGAAATCTCAGCTATTATAATTTCTTAAGTGAAAGGAATCTTACAATTATCCTTATCCATTCCAATAACATTACCCTTAAAATTATCAGTTCCTTCCTATGTTTAGACTACAAAATTATCTTTCATAAAATACATGTTAGTAATATTCATGCTTTGCAAGCTACTGTAGTGGGCTGTTTTAAAAAGTGAGTAAAACATAAAGCTAAAAGTTTCTTCTTGCTGACAAATTTATTTACTATATAGTAGAAGGCAGATTACAAAAAAAATCACAGTCATGAGATGATCACATACAACTCTCTTCTTTGTAAATTTATTATTTGTAAAACATGCTCAGTATGTGTGAAACAAAAATGGCACATTTTACCGAAAGATATTTATTTGATTTTTACAATAGTGAATAGAGTTGTTTTCTTTTTCCTTTCTTAATATTCTTTCTTAAATTGCCTGAAAATACTACCTGACAAAAGTGGTCTCGCTAATACGGTAATTTAGAAGAGCATGGATATATGCCCTCAGCTAAGAAAGTCACAGGTTCTTAGTTTTTCTGCTACTTGTGCAATAGACAGTTTATAATGGAAATGACAACACATCATTGACTACAGCACTATTTGTGGGCATTGATATAAATATCATTACAGATTAAAGACCTGTGTAAGAATTTAGTCAAGAAGGATTAGCAAATAAACTATTAAATCTGAAGATTAAGTTATAAGAGACTAACAGGTTTCCTGCTAATTCTCAGTCTCATTTACTTTGCAGAGTGGCAATGATTATTCTTAGTTTGTAAAGTGCTTCATGTGAGTCCTGCAGCTACAGAGGGAAGCCGAAAGGCATAAAAGAAAAACCTAAGATGGTGAAATAAGGAAATAGGAGGAGATGCTGTGGGCTCAGTGTGTTTCAGTTGAGTCTCTTACCCTTCAAGTATTATACAACATCCAAAGTTTAAGAACCATCAAGCTCTGTCATTATCTAGTTTGCTGGGAAATATATTGTGCACAATTGGGTCTTTTGGACTTCATGGTCTTGGAGGATGTTTTTGCCAATTTCATAGGCTTTGAAGTCTCCTTTAATAATTATGAGAAGCTCAGAGTGACAATTTAAACGGACATTTTGCAGGATTATGTACTTGATATGTAAGAATATGAGTATGTGCTGTCATATGAATCTTTGTGTCTTAGTGAGATGGTTAGGTAAAGGATGGCAGACCCTTGTGTCTGCTAGAGTTTGGATTCTAAGTGTCCTACAAAGGTCCACATGGGAGAAGCTTAGTGCTTGGCATGACACTATCAATAGGAGGTGGAACTTTGAAGAAGTGGGATGTAGTGGGAGGCCTCTAAATCATTAAGGGCTCTCCTTGTGGGTGACAGTGGGGCATGGTCTTCCTTCTCAATTTCACTTTCCAGTCATAAGATGAGCGAGTTTGCAGTACTGTATGTTCCCACTCTGATGTCCTAACTCAACACCAGCTCAGAGCAAGTGGACAAACCAGTCATAAAGTAAAATTTCTAAAGTTGTGAGCCAAAATAAAACCTTTACTCCTGGTAAATTGATGATCTCAAGTGTTTTGCTGACTAACACAGTACTCTTTTAACTAGGACAGCAGAGAGTTAACCAGGCCCTTCTACTATGTGACCATAATGCAAGAAAACTTCAAGTATGAGAAAGTGGCCCCTCATCAGGCACTGTCTCCCACTCTTGGACTGGCAATTCCTTGTCAGCAGGAGAAGAAGCAAACTTCTTTTATCTACACACCATCCAGTTTCTACCACATTTGTAGCCACCTGAACTGTGTTTTAGCAAACCAACAAAGTCAGTATATAATTCTGAGTACTGACATATAAGAAAGTGAGTATTTGTGAATATGTCCATGTTTCCTCTGTAGAAATATGTTTCTTATGTCAGTTCAGTTTCTCTATCCATTGATTTTACCTTAATGGAGGTCAATACTCATGCAAGCAATGACTTTTCCATTATATTATTAGAAGACCAAAAATAAACCTCTTTTGTGCACATGTTGATTTTTACGCGCTGTTACTGGATTAGATTGACTTCCATTTATTTTTTACTTTGGTTTCATTTGGTTAATTTCCATGTGTTCCTAAATTATGCTACAATGCAGTCATCTCTGTGAGCAAATCAAGAAACTCTACAGAGAAATAAAATTAATTCTGTTTTATATGTATATATTTCTTCTTTCTGTTGTTCATTTTATCCAGATATTGAAAGTTTGCACAAACCATAATTGTGGATAAGAGTTGAAGATAAAGTTTCCTGTCTTTGAAAAAATAGCACAGGCCATTACAGAGGCAAAAGAAGTGGCATAAAGTATTCTGTAGGACAATTAGAAGCTTCTCTGAGTTGTCCCTTTTCAAAGAGGAAATTGAAAGTAATTCTGAGACCCATGAAAGGTTCTTATACAGCAACACTGTAAAGAGATAGGGATGAGTGGGCAAAATAAAATATAGGCACACGGAATAATATTTGCTTTTCTCAAAGAGAGAGGAAAGGTGGTGATAATTTTGAAGTTTTCCACCAAAAATCCGTAGTAGTAACAAAGTGTGGTGATAACGAATCTCATAGGAAAAGTGAATAGTATGATCTAAAAACAAAACTGTTGATTATGGTTGTAGTAAATAAGTAGTTGAAAAATTAATTAGAACAAACCAAGTAACAAATCTAAAAAACAAAATTAGTAAATAAAGGAAGTGCTTAACATTAGTCTAGAACTGGTGAGAACAAGAAATCAATGCTAACTTTAGACAGATGACTGGTCGTATTAAGTTTCCATCTTCAAATATTTAATGCCATAAAAATGGATGGGAAAAGAATAATAGGTGCCTATTAAGTATTTTTTTAGGAGAAATTTATGCAGATTCATTGCTTATATATAAAGGCATGAATTACTGCATACAGCTGACATTAAAGCAATAGTCTCTATGTGTTAGACAATAAAGATCAAAGATAAACTGCATGGGATTGAGTCCTTCACATACATTTCATCCCAAATCTCATCAAATATGCAGCATGTGTAGAGGCTATAGAAAAATATTCCTTTTCGAAGGGAAACACAGAATGGGATTATGTATAGTGGAATTACTTGTGAAAAAGTGAGAGAGAAAAGTGAATTTGGAGAGTATCTTTTGCTCTCCATATATGAAAAATATGTCTCCCCCGAGTTGAAACTGAAAATCAAGTTGTCTATGAGGTATCAAGTGACCACTAAGAGAATCAGCTAATCTTAGGAATAAATCATTTTTGCTCTACAAGAAAAACAATAAGTTTTGCAAAAGAATCCCAAAATGCATTCTTAAATTGAATGCATCTTTTTATTGTTTATAAAATGTCCAAAACTGGTGGAAATAATATTTAAGATGTCAGTTTTCCTGAATTATTCATAATTTTATTTGAAAATCAATTATATTGATATAAATTTATTGTAAATAAAAGTTACTGAATTAATAGTCATTGTTTTTGCTTGTGTCTTTGTATTAAACATACATTTCTGTATATCAGTATTAAATAAGTAGTATGTTATATCAAATATGAAAATCAATATTTATAATATATTCTTTAAGGTTTAAAATAAAAACAAAAATGTGTTCTTTGCATATAATAATAAACCTGTATTTAAAATAATATTTAATTAACATGAATTGCTTAAAAACTTTAAAAAAATCCCAGTGATATAATTTCCGTGTTGAGAGAATATGTATTTCCAATGAAGAACTTTTAGCAGGGTAAAAACAAAATGTGATGCTTAAAGTTGCAACCTGTGTTTTCTTCTAGCCTTTTTTGTGTACATCAAGGATTCTTTTTGTGCATACAGTTTGACAGCTTTGGCTCCATGCATATATGCATAAATAAACTGGTAAGAAATTCACCATGGTGCCTTCTGATGGCTACGCTACAGAAACAATATGTATTATGTGAGAAAGTCCAGGGCACTTTTAGTTGAAAAAGTGGTAACTCTAAAATAATGGAGAACTCAGTTCAGATTTACAAATACATAGGAAGTAGACTCTAAAGGTAGTAAAGGAGGTGTCTAATTTTGTATAAAGTGCTGGCAACCCCTGCGTTACCTTGAGAATTCTCCAGTGCCTTGCATCTTCTCCATTGTCATGTGTCTTGATTTGAGCAATCATTGGCAGAAAGCAAATGAATGTTCTATTTTATTTTCCTTCCTCCAAGTCTAAAGTCCATTCTTCAGAACTACCTTAAGGTAAAAGTTCATAGGTTGAACACTGCATAACTAAATTTATTCTCCTTTTAAAACTACCTTAACTGCTTAACATGGCAAGCAGGTCCTTCAGTTGTTGACATTATTTGAAAAGAAAGCTCTGAGAGAAATTGTTATATATCCTATGGCAACTTGGCTAGCGTATAGTTTTCAATTATTGTTCAAATACTAATCTAGGTCTTGCTATGAAGGTATTTCATAGATTTGGTTGACCTGTACAAACAGAACACTTTTATTTCATTAAAGGTGACTACCATCCATGATGTAAGTGGGCCTTACCCAATCAACTAAAGATATTGAGAACAAAAAATGAGATTTCCTAGGAAAAAATAAATTCTGCCTTAGATTAAGGCATCAGTTCCTAGCAGAGTAGCTTGCTTACTGATATTTCTACAAATTTCAAGTTTTTCCACTCTGATAATCACATGAAACAATTCCTTAAAATACATGTGGACGATAGATAGTTTGACCAACCAACAGATAGAAAAATTAATTTTGTCTCCTTGGAGACCCCTAATTACTGAAACAGAAAGTGACAATAGTAAATACTGAGTGCAAACTCTACACCCAGGATTTTCACATAGGTAATTTATTGCAGTCTGCTGATAATCCAGTGAGAAATTCTTTCATGATACAGTTAACAAATGTGTACATAACATGAGCTAAAACTAGTCCTGAAAACAAGAAATTAAACAAATAAAAAATTTAATTTAAAGAGTTTATAGATTGTTGGTAAATTTGGAGCTGTAATCAATAGACAGTAATAATAATATAATATAAATATATATGTATTGTGACTATAATAAAAAAGGAACAGTAGCTCCAACAATGTTTTGTGAATTTCAGGGGAGATTTCCCAGACAGGGTGAGACATCATACTCTCATATTAAGTGAGAAAGAAACTTCTGGACTGGAAACTCAAACTGGTGTGGAACATATAGAAAATGAAGAAATGGAAGAATACTGATATAATAGAGTGGGGTGAAGATGAGACTGGAGACCCAAACAGGTCAAGAGGTTTCTCATAACTCATGCTGATAATCTTCAATTTTATTATTTTCACTTTTATCTATGAAGAAAGTAAGGTACTAAGAAATTAACTTGTCATTTATTCACAATTTGTAGTAAACCAGATTTCTCATCCAAGATGTAAGACTGAACAACATAAAATGAGAATCAACATATGAAAAGGGATTAACTGTATCAATAACAATGCTCCTTACAAGAATAGATGAAACCTGTGACTAGAGATATTAATTTCCCCAACGGGAAAGGTATATGGGTTGTATGGAAGGATAAACAAGAAAAGAGGTTGTTACAAATAGCAGAAACTTGGGGGTAAGTACGACTTTAAAGCTGTCTGTATTTCCTAATTTAACTATTTCATGAGTATGACTTTTTCATGTTTGCTCTTTCTTTTTCATATTTCTGTTTGTCTTCAACTGTTTGCAAATCATTATCTAGCCTCATATGCATTGGTCAGCTTTACAGTTGCTAACAAAAAAATATCTGAAAACTACAGCTCAAAAGAAGAGAGATTTATTTTGACTCAGAGTGCCAGTGGGTTCAGTTCATGGATATCAGGCAGAAACTGCATGATCAAAGAACACGGTGAAGGAAAAATTCTCACATCATAGTTGCCAGGAGACAGACAAGGAAGGACCCAAGCATACACCCCAGTGATCCATCCTTTATGGCTAGGTCCCATCTCCAAATTTGAGATTTTTGGGGAATACATTTTATTTAAAACATGATACCCTGCAATAATATATTTTTATCATAATCAGTGTATATAGCTTGGTTACTCATCTTTTATTTTCTCCTAATAATCTCCTGCTCTTGCATGTTTGATTTAAAATCTTTTAGCAAACGGAGCATTGTCAATTGGAAGTCTTCACTTTAATGATCACAAATTTTGAAAACCCAGAAAGAATGAATTACTTCAGAAATGCAAATCTTGTGGAAATTGGAACCTTAAGTGTAGAGCCCTTCTGAACATTTTTTTCTCTTAGGATTCTGTTTGTCTGTCTGTTTGTCTTGTCTATTTTTAAG
>RJWM01014588.1:0-50099 GCA_004363535.1 Dasyprocta punctata | reverse complement strand
GTAAGCCGCTTAGCCAAACTCCCGGCCCTGGTTTTTTGAGGCAGGGTCGCACTGTGTAGCTCAGGATGGCCTTGGGCTTGTGTTGTAGCCCAAGCTGGCCTGGAACTCACAACGCTCCTCCTACCTCAGCCTCCCGAGTGATGGGATTAAAGGCGTGCGCCACCACGCCCGGCTTGTACCACATTTTTTTATTATCTTCTCATCCACTGAACATTTGATTATTTCCATTTTTTGCTATTGTGCATAGTGGTGCAGTGAAAATGGGAGTACAAATGTCTCTTCAACAAGCTGATTTCATTTCTTTTGAATATATATATACTCAACAGTGAGACTGCTGGATCATATGGTACTTTTATGTTTTATTCTTTGAGGAATATCCATACTTCTTTCATAATAGCTATGCAAAATTGTATTCCCAGCAGCAGTATGCAAGTTTTACTGTTTTCTTTTTTTTTATTTAATTAAGTATATTGGTACATTTTAAGTATGCCTACTGATCACATTCATTATAGGGAATTTGTACTTGTACATGATATAACTTTATTCTTTTTTTTCCCATTCCTCTACCTTCCCTCAACCCCTCTTTCTCTCCATGTTTACAAAATCATTGTTTCCATTTTTCTTTTTGTTTTATCACTTTTTTTCTTTTCCTTCCTTCCTTTTCCTATTCCCTTTCCATTTGAACATTTTCTTCCTATTTCACAATATCTATTATATACTTTGGTCCTTATTTACACTTTTGGTTTCTCACGCCAGAGAAACAATGCAGTATTTGCACATATGTGTCTGATTTATTTAGCTTGAGAGTATGGTCTCAAGGTACATCCATTTACGTAGAAATGTCTCAAACTTATCCTTTTAATGGCAGGGTAGTACTCCATTGTAAAAAAAAAGTATTTTCTTTTTAAAAATTATTTTAAAGAGAAAAAAGAAAAAACAGATAAAACGAAGTAAACAAACCTAAAAAACAACAAAAGAAAAATGACAGCAACAATAAAAGAAAAAACAACAACAGCTCTATAGGTTTTCAAAACAAGATGATAGGAATTTAATAATGGTTGTGACACTGCACATTATTATCTTCAAAATAGTTGCTCAGGTTACCAGACACAGGAACAAAAACACTAAAATAGAACAAAACATTGAATTTCAAAAACGAGACAGGAGGAAATCCCCTACAGCTGCAACAATGCACACTGCCATCCTCCAAGTAGATGCCTAGACGACCAGCCCCAGGCCTACAAAGTCAACCAAATAATACAAGCATCTAGCTATTCCTTTCACCTCAGTTGCTAGCATCTCACCCTGAGTCCTCTGAATCTGCCAGTTGATTACTGCGGGGAGAGGGGTATGCTCTTCTGGTTTCCCAGCCTGCACACAGGCTGGCTCATGGGAAGGCATGATGCTGTTTCTTGCTGAGTCTCTTACCCATTCCCATGGCAAAGCCTGGCTCACGGGAAGGTGTGGTTCTCCTTCTTGCTGAGATTCTTCCTGATCCTCATGGTGGAGCCTGGTTCATATTTTCTTTGTCCATTCATCAGCTGGTGGACATTTGGGCTGTTTCCAAGATTGAGCTATTACAAACTGTACCACTATTAACATGGGTGGTCGTATATCACTGTGGTATACTGCATTTAATTCTTTCAGGAAGATACCCAGAAAGGTAGTAGCTACGTTGAATAGTCCTGGTTTTGTGAGGAATATCCACACTGATTTTGACAGTAGCTGCACCAGTATACACTCTCACTAATAACAGAAAATTGTTCCTTTTTCCCACGGTCTGCCAGCATTTGTTATTGGTTGATTTCTTGATAATAACCATTCTTTATGGGATAAGATGAAATCTCAGAATTATTTTAATTTGCATCTCTTGAATGACCAGTGATGGTGAACATTTTTTCATATATTTATTTTCCATTTCTATTTCTTCATCTGAGAATTGCGTATTGATTTCAGATGGCAATTTTTGAATTGAATCTTTAAATTTGGGAGATCTGATTTTTTTTTTAATTCTTTGTTCTACATATTAGTCTTTTATCTGAGGAACAACTAGCAAATCATTTTCCCCCACACTGTGGGCTGTTTTTCCACCTATTGGTGGTTTCTCTTGCTGTGCAAAAGCTTTTTGATAAGATGAGAACCCAGTTGTTGATTCTTTGTGATAATTTCTATGCAATTTGGATTTTTTACAGAAAGTCTTTGCCTACACCAATGTCTTCAAGAGTTCTACCTATTCTGTCTTCCAGCAGATTTAACGTTTCTGTTTTAATATTTAGATTTTTGATGCATTTTGATTTTAGTTTAGTGCATGGTGAAAGATATGGGTCTAGTTTTAAGTTTTGGGATGTGGAAAGCCAATTTTTCCAGTACCGTTTATTATTATTATTATTATTTATTTTAAAGATACTAAAATCTAACAAAACATAACAGAACAAAGTCAATCAAAACAAAGCAGTAGAACTGGTACAGAACTTCAACGAAAGATACTAGGAAAACAATAGCTACTATAGTATATCTTGTTACTTTCAGAATAGTTGACCATTCCATCAGGTATAGTAAAATCAAACCAAAAACAAAACACAATAAAACCAATAAAAACAGAGTATGAAATAAAGCAAAAAACAATTAATCAGAATAAAGCAAAACAATGACACCAATATTGGGGCCTCAAAGAGAAGACACAGGAGAATCCCCATATTTGCTACATTGCATACTATCATCTTCCCAAGAGATGCTCAGACCACCAGCTCCAGTCCTACAAAATCAACTGAACAATACAAGCACTTAGTTGCCTTATGTACCATAGTTGCTATCAACTGCTGTCAACTCAGCCAGTCCTCTGAACCAGCAGGTTGTCTATGGGGTGGGGGTGGGGGTGCGGGTGGGGGGGTGGGAGTCCTTGATACTTAGGCCGTGCACCAGTAGGCCTACGAGAGGCACATCTCTTTCTCCTCCTGGAGTCAGTGCTGGTCATGCACACTCACCAGGAAGGCGGGCTAGGTTGTCTTCTGGTTAGAGCCTCACTGCCCAACATGGTGAGATCTAGAGAGGCACATCTCTTTCTCTTCTTGGGGTCTGCACTAGTCATGCACACTCACCAGGAAGGCAGGCTAGGTTGTCTTCTGGTTGGATTCTCCCTGCCCAACATGGCGGGATCTAGAGAGGCACATGTCTTTCTCCTCCTGGAGTCCGTGCCTGTCACGTGCACTCACCAGGAAGGCAGGCTAAGTTGTCTTCTGGTTAGAGCCTCCCTGCCCAACATGGCAGGATCTAGAGAGGCACACCTCTTTCTCCTCCTGGAGTCTGTGCTGGTCACACACACTCACCAGGAAGGCAGGCTAGTTGTCTTCTGGTTAGAGCCTCCCTGCCCAATATGGTGAGATCTAGAGAGGCGCATCTCTTTCTCCTCCTGGGGTCTGCACCAGTCATGCACACTCACCAGGAAGGCAGGTTAGGTTGTCTTCTGGTTGGATCCTCCCTGCCCAACATGGCGGGATCTAGAGAGGCACATCTCTTTATCCTCCTGGAGTCTGCACTGGACATGCACACTCACTGGGAAGGCAGGGTAGGTTATCTTCTGGTTGGAGCCTCTCCAGTACCATTTATTAAAGAGGCTATTTTCTTCCAGTGAACATGTTTGGCTCCTTAGTCAAAGAAAAGTATGTCTGGCATTGTTTCTGCAGTTTTTATTCTGTTCCATTGATCATCAGGTCTGTTTTCTGTTTATTTGCTTGCTTGTTTTTTGCTAGTACCATGCTGATTGTATCACAGTAGCTTTGTAGTATAATTTTAGGTCAAGGATTGTGATACCTCCTGCCTTACCTTTGTTGCCTAAAATTACCTATGCTATTCTAGCTTTTTTCCTGTTCCAAATGAATTTTAGGATTGTTTTCTATAAATCTGTGAGATATACTGTTGGAATTTTGCCTGGGATTACATTAAATCACTATAACAATTTTGCAAGTATGGCTATTTTCACCTTATTGGTTCTTCTTACCCAAGCTATTTTCTGATATCCTCTTCAGTCTCCTTTTTCAGAGTACTATATTTTCAATGCAGATTTCTTTTGCTTTCTTTGTTAGACTTTCTTTGTTAGGTATTTCATTTTTTTGGATGCTATTGTGAAAGGCATTGTTTTCCTAATTTCTCTCTTAGTGAGTTTCTTATTCTTGATTTTTGAGTGTTGACATCAGTATGGGCTTGAGGTGGTTTTCCTTTAGGGTTTGAAATACTTCATTCCAAGCTCTCCTTGACTTGAGAGTTTGTGTTGAGAAGTCTGCTGTGATTCCAATGGACTTTGTTTATAGGTGATTTATTTCTTTTTTCTGACAACTTTTATGTTCTGTTCATGTGTTGAATTTCTGAAATCTTGACTATTAAATACCTTGGTGTAGATTTTTTTATCATGACTAATTAGAGTTAGAGAAAATTGAAGTTATGTCGAAAAGTTGAATAATTCCCACTGGCCTTCCCATGACTTTCTCTCAAACTAGCCATATGATTTGGGCTATCCTTGAGTAAATCTCTCATATAACTACTTACACCATTTATCTACAAGGGCCTAAATTTTAATTTTGTAAACTATGCATCCCTTTACTTTTTCCCCTGGATAGAAGATGGAGCATGCCCATGTTGAATGTCTATTCCACTTACCTCTTCCTACCTGCACAGCCGGGTAGGAGTCAGGATCATATCATGCTTCTGATTCACTGACAGTTCCTGTCTCCCAGGAGGGTTTTCAAATGTCTGTTCCTTCTGTCCTTCTTCCCCACTGCCTTTTCCATCTCCTGCACTGTAGCTGCGCCTATCATGTTTACACTTAAATAGTTGTGCCTTTGCTTAGTACTGTAGCTTGCATTCATCTAGCTTTAATGATACTCTAGAAACTCCCTCTTTGAGGTGATAACACCCCAGCCTTCATTTCCTTTTTTTAGGAAATCAGACTTGTAAGTACATATGGAACAAGACATTCTCTATCTATTTTGTTTTTCCCTTACATTTCCTCAATACCTAAATGAGTTTATTGTCTGCTTTTTAGCCCAGTAACATGTGCAGTTCAAATGGGTTACTCTGCACAATCACAAACTGTCAGGCTTTATGACTTTTCCAGGTGGCAGCTGAATAAGGAACTTTTACATTTCTGAATTATAGGGAACTACTCTTGCCAAATTACTTTTCAGAGTGGTTTACTAATTATACTCCTATCTGTAGTATATAAGAGAGCCTATGAGCCAGTATTAATAATTTTTTCCTATCTACCACTGTAACTGTGGAATTAATGCTCGATTGATCTCCAGTTGGTTGAATGATTTGATCCTATTCTCTAATGATTTTCTTTTTAAAATATAATTATTCCATCATCTCTTGCCTTCTGAAAATAGCAACCATGGAACAAAAATTGATTTTGAAAATATATTCATGCTGATTAACATTATAAATGAAAGACCCAACTATTTGGCTAAATATTTATTATAAAGATTTGTTTTTAATGACATTAATTGCTGAGGTTTTTTTTTGGTGAGGCGTCTTTAGTGTGATATCAGGCACATAGGCTCTGTTCATTTTAACAAACCAGATTCTTATTTTATGCATCAGTGCTTGACTGTGTTTACCTTTATAATCTGTCCATATCCAACTGTCCCTTATTCCTTTAGCAACTTCTGCTGGCCTTGAACCAAAAGGATAGACTATGATGGCATTTGCTACCCTGTTGAAATGGGAATCTTAAATCCCTTGTTATTTACTAATTAAAGACAACCAAAAGGAAACTATATAAATAAAACAGAGTTTTGCTAAATTGAAATTTTTTATTCTGAGGATCAAACCCAGGACCTTCCCACTGAGGCACAGATCTCTCTTAATTGTTTCATTTTCCAAGCATGTTCAAACTTGTGATCTCCTGCCTTAGCCACCCCAAGTGCTGGGATTACAGGCATGCAGCTAAATTTATTTTTTCACTGAATCAGGTGTAAACATTAGATTTGCTTTTTAATTTGTAAAGGGACTAAAGCACCTTGAACATGTATTCATGAACATGTGCTAATGTGGTTAATAGAATGATATTTTTGACAATAAGTAATAAAATAGGACTCCAAGAAATTCTTTTAAGCATATGTAACATGTTATGATTCAGTGAAGTAATTTCTATATGTAGGAGAAGTAACTGGTTTGCTCTTAGAATTTGCCTTTTTTCTTTTCTTGGTTGTTTTCTTTTTAGACAGGGTATCCCTAAGTTGCTAAGCTGCCCGAGAGACTGGGTCAGGACTTGTGATCCTCTTGTCTCTCTCAGAGTGCTGGAATTATTACCACCATAGTTGGCTCAGAATTTCATATAATATTCATGACACTGAGAACTGAAGGAGATCTGGAAGTTTTGGGGGTGGTTTTGAGAGTTGGACATTACTGAATACTTCACTGTATTTTGTATTTATGACCCTCCTGGCTATTACTAGAGGAGGGTAGGTCCTTCTCTGTCATAATCTTGCAATCTAATTGATAACAGTAAAATGTTTCTGTTTGTGGAAAAAAGGCATACTACTTAGTGCATATAATAGATAGATAGCTTCCCGTTGAATGTGGTAGAAAACATAAAATAATTTTAAACAATAAAGAAAAAAATTAGCTCACATGACATAAATGTGTGGATCATATTGTCTTCAAGTTAATTAACTCAGCCCAATAATGACACCATTAAGGATTTAGCACTTTTCATTTTTCTGCTCTTTAGACTTTGCCTATTAAGTTGATTAAAAGAATATTGCCCTTAAAGCTCACAGTATGGCTGCTGTAATTATCGTGATCATATGCAGACACAACATTTGGCAGAAAAATTTGTATGAACTGTTTATTTTTATCCCATTTAGCAGCAATGAAAATGTTCTCAGGAGTTTAACACCTCCACCTGTGTATTGCTTAGAATTGTGTTGTGCGTGTGTTCATGTAGTTAATGAGATAAGACCATGCAGGTAAATTTAGACCAGTCACTTTGCAACTATTGCCACCAAGACACATGGTTGCCTAGAAAAATTGAAAAGTGGTAAAATCCAAATAAAATCAAACATTTATCGTAGTTTTTCTAAAATAAAAAAATCCCAGGGGATAAATATACAGTAGACAAGGGAAACAACTACATAAAATCTAACCAGGATTGCTGTTCTTTGATGGAAAGGCACAGAACAAACGTAGCCAATTGTCCTAGCAATTGTATTCTTCATAGTTGTCAGGGAAAGAACTATTCAATTTTACATAAGAATGTTGTGTTTGTCAGCTTTTTGTCACTGTGACAAAATGCCTGGCAAAAATTATTTAAAGAGCCTGGTGCAGTGACACAAGCCTACATTCCCAGCTACTTGGCAAGCTGAGGCGGGGGACCCCAAGTTCTGATGTGATTGCCAAAAGATGTAGCTAGTTAACTGCAGAGGCAGAAATTGAAATTATCTTTTCAGAATCCTGTTCCAGTCCTTTCTTCAGTATACCACATTGGTTTAGGAATTAGTGAGCTTGTAATAAGATTTTGTAATTTTATTTATCCTGAAAAACATAGAGTAAAACTGCTAGATTCTTTTATTAATGTATTTTTGTAGTACATGCCATTTACTCTCATCTTGGGGAGTGGGTACATATACATAATACAACCTGTGTCTTTTTAAATCCCCACCCCCTCCCCTCTCTTTCTTCTTCTCTAATTTCTCTTTCCCCATTTTCATTCTTGTTGATATTACTAATCTTAGCTCCTGTTTTTGGTTTGTAATGTTTACATTCTTTGAGGTTATTAGGTGACTAGGCTTAAAATGAATGCAAAGTTCTCCAAATAGTTTGTCTTTTTGAAATTTTTAAGCCTTCCTTCTCTTTGCATTTCTATATAAATTTTACAGTCATACTAGCTGGGCGTGGTGGCGCACGCCTTTAATCCCAGCACTCGGGAGGCTGAGGTAGGAGGAGCGTTGTGAGTTCGAGGCAGGCTTGGGCTACAACGGGAGCGCAAGGCCGACCTGAGCTACATAGTGCGACCCTGCCTCAAAACACTGGGGCCAGGAGTTTGGCTCAGTGACTTAAGTGCCTGTCTGCCAGGCGTGAGGTAGTGAGTTCAATCCCTGGTGCCGCTAAAAAAAAGAAAAAAAATTTACAGTCATATCATTGATTCATACAGATAAAAGTTTTGAAATGTTGTACTGAATTGTGCTTATTCTGTAAGCCATTTTGGGAAAATCGATGCGATGTTTTTATCTTTACATTTGTTATGGTCTTCTTTATTTTTTCCCAGTCGTGATTTCTATTTTTCAGTGTAGAGGTCTTATATATGTTTTATTAAATTTGTCTTTATTAGTGTGTTTGAATAGCACTATAAGTGGAATTGTATTTTATTTTTATTCTTAATTCCCATTTATACATAGAAATACAACAGGTTTTTTCTCTAGACTTATGTACTGTGATCTTGATGAATGAATCATTTCTAATAGATATTTTGTGGGTTCTTTAAAGTTATTGATACACTAGTACATGATCATGTCTTCTGTAAATCAAGAGATTTATTTAATTTTTATTTGCAGTGCTGACAATTAAACCTAGTGCCTTGCACATATTGGGCAAGTGCTTTACCACTGAGCTAAGTCCTTAACCTTATGATAAATTTACTTCTTATATTCTAATATACATACTCTTTTTTCCCTTTTATCTCATTATTCTTGATCGTGCTTTTAAGGGAATATTTAATATAAGTGTTCAGAACAGATTTTGCTGCCATTTCTAAATATTTGAATTCATTTGTTTCATATCTTTTGTACAATTTCCTAGTTATTTTAAGAGGACAAGTCCAACAGCAATTATTCCAACATTCCTACTTTCAACTTTCTGATATTTATAAATAATAGTACTCTGAACATTTTTAACATGAACTTTTTAATCTTAAACTATTTTCTTTGTGCAGAATTCTACAATTAGACATTCTCTCTCTCTGTGTCTCTCTCTCTTTATATATATATTCAAGTTTATACTTATAGTAAGATGCACCACAGGAGCTATGATCATATTTCATACTTTATGCATTACATCATCTAGCAGAAATCCTTTCATTAAATTAATGGTGAGTACAGTTATATGACAAATTAACTTTCTCATGCCCAGAAAATTCTCTTAGTTACAATGCAGAAATATTTATGATCTTGTTTATGAAGTTTAAAGGAAGACTGCGACATTAGCATCATCATTTTTATTTCCTGTTACCTTTTTTTACTTCCTTTAACAGTCTTATTTCTCTTTGATAATGTTGAAAACAATGAATTCAACAATATATATTTGACCACAGATTTGATCACTGGTAAACATATTGTAGAATAAAATATAATATCCTAACTTCCTTTAGCTTTGGTTTAAGGGGTAATGTTTGAAAAATGACCCTTTAGAAAAAGGCCTATGTTAACATTTTGAATTAATTTGAGTTCATTTACTTTCAGGAAACCTTTAGAAATATTAAGAATCCTTTTTAGCTTTGGTATTCATTCTGAGTAGTTTTTCTAGCTGGCTATAAACAAGACAGTTTGCTAGGTTCTTTAATTTCATGTTATGTTCAATTACTTCATCTTAAATTTAAAAGGTCAGTTTTTATATTGTGATTTTAAAAATTAAGTTATGTATTATCCTCAAATATGATTATGGTGAAGTTTTCTACCATTTTATAAAATTCATTTCCTTGGACTGTTTGTGGAATTCCTCATTCCCTCCATTTACCCGCCCTCTAAAGATAGTTGATATATTGTGGGGAAAACAAGAGAAATTATAGCTTTTTTCCTTTCAGTTCTTATAGTGAAGTGAATTTCTGTGATTTTGCTTTTTAAATTTTTTTTTTTGTGTGTGTATGTATACCAGAGATTGAACCTAGGGGTACTGTACTAAGGTAGCGGCTCTATTTATTTTGGAACAGGGTCTCGTTAAGTTTTCAAGGCTCGTTAAACTTGCTGGTCCTCTTCCTTCAAGCTTTAGAGTAGGTGGGATTAAAAATATTTTTACCTCAGAATAAAAACTCTAAAGTTATATGAATTTGTTTAATAGTGAATAAATTTATTTTATTTTATTTTTTTGCAGCAGTAGGGATTGAACTCACAACCTCGCGCCTTGTCTGACAGGCTCTTAAGTCACTGAGCCAAACTCCTGGCCCTGGTGTTTTGAGGCAGGGTCACACTGTGTAGCTCAGGCCAGTCTTGCGCTCGCGTTGTAGCCCAAGCCAGCCTCGAACTCACAATGCTCCTCCTACCTCAGCCTCCTGAGTGCTGGGAGCTTGCTATCTTTTTACAGCCTGTTTCAAGACTACATTTTTCTTCACAGTTGCAGTAAAGACTTCGTTTTGTTGAAGTACAAGATCATTAGAGCTTATCACAGCCTTCCTTTGTATATACTGTATAATGGAAAAAAGCACACACTAATGTTGTACAGTAACAAGTGAGACTGTAAAGGGTCACCTTTTTTAGAAGCTGAAGAAGAAATTCATCTTCAGAACATTGTGTTCGTTTTCCTGACAAATTTGACTGCCACTTTTTTTTTGACTGCTACTTTTTTTTTGACTGCCACTTTTTTTTTGACTGCCACTTTTGAATTTGCAGATTGACAACTTTTATATTAAAGACATAAGTTCATAAAAGATGTATTCTAGAAGTTTTCCATACTCACTTTCTCATTTTTGACTCACAAAGCACAGATAGGGGAAAGGAGGCAGCTTTTTTCTTTAGTGTTTTTTTTCAGTGTTGGGGACTGAATCCAGTACTTTCACACTGAGCTACATCCCTATCCAGTTTTTAGCTTTTTTTTTTTCTTAAAAATACAGTAGTACAGATAGAGGTATAAGTAAGTGGAAGAGTGGTAGAGTGAGTGGGTGTTTAGTATGTGTGAAACCCTGAGTTCAGTCTCCAGCACCAAAAACAAAAGCCCAACAGCCTGAACATAATTTTTATGTTAACTTTGAATTTCTCCATAATAAATACTGTTTTAAATTATAGGAAGGAAAGATTTATATGACTATACATTATTACAAAATACTGGCGGTAAGATTGTGTTTCTCCGTTATCTACAGTAAATGCCTTTTGCAGTAGAAAGTTTTAAAAAATATTGAATATTCATTTAAGGCTGTATAATTCAACATTTTTGGATTTAAACAAGGGTTGCTATTATGGAGAGGATGTAGATTTTCTTCTATTTGGAGAAAGTCTAGGTAAACGGAGCTGGGAGAAGACACAAAAGAGGCACCCCATTAAGCATGTTGAGCTCATGTTCTTTTAGGATTCTATACATTTCTTAGCCATTCCTTTTTCAGGCAGTCAAAGTATAGGTAAGGCAATACATTCAACTTCCCCACATTATTACCTTAGTTTACTTTTTCAAATTATTGAAAAGAGCAGGATTTCGAGTTAGGCTAGACTTCATCAGTGAAACAGAAAGAGAATGCTCAAGGAGTCTGTTCTAGTTACTGAGGAATTGGCAATTGAAAAATTTACTGCTTTATCAATTTGGTGCTATTCAGTAGGTACAATAGATTCCTCTTTTTATAGCGGTATGAAAACCCAGCAATAGGTAGCTCTAAAGATAATATGCTAGTATAGTGTAATGTATCAGTTTATAGCAGGGGTCACCACCCCACCATTTGTATGAACGACCACTCCTCTTTACTCACATTATTGCTTGAGCTCTGCCTATTGTCAAGATCAGTGACAGAATTAAATTCTCATCATGGTCCAAACCTTACTGTGCACTGCACATGTGAAGGATCTAGGTTTCATACTCCTTATTGGAATCTAATGCTTGAAAATTTGAGGTGGAGCTGATATAATGATGCTAGTACTGGGGAGTGGCTACAAATGCAGATTTACATTAGCAGAGAGGTTTGACTGCACAGAAACCATAATAAATCAGTTCTTTGCAGACTGATTTCAAAACTTTATCAGTGAGTTACAAGTGGTAACTAAGTGGCTCTGATGACAGACTTTATAGTGGCAAATGAGTTGATGTACTTCAGTTGTACACCTGGTATCTCATAGCAGGTATTAAGCCAGAATGCTTATTTTAGTCTGCACGTGATTCACTTGTTATTTTATTTTTCTTTCCATCTGCACCTATTTCTTGCACAGTGCATGTGTCACAGTCACAGTTTTGTGAAGCCCACAATCTAATCCTTACCAAAATAAATAAAGAACAAAGGTCAGTAGAGAACTTCTTCAAAAATGGTGAATGACTCAATGATGAAAGCTGCATTTAAAGGGAAATAAAAAGGGCTTTACTTAAATTATAGGTTCATCAACACGTGATTTACATTCTCCAAGCCCACTTTATATGATACATGACACCTAGCTATCCAATGTAGTTATTAAACCTTCACAACAGCTTTGTCACAAGGAGACCAAGCCTTGTGCATTAAAAGACATGCTGTTGGAGTTTTTTCAAAAGAAAAAAGTCTAAACATGAAGGACAGAAACAATTATTGAAGGCTACCACTTCATCAAATGTGTCTTCACATGGAGCATCCTTCTTAATGGCCAGCCACAATGATAAAGCTAAGAAACCCTTTACTCTTGGTGAAGGGTTGATCTTGCCTGCTGCTAAAAACTTTGTCACGAGCTTTTAGAAGAGCCTGCAGTTAAAAAGGTGGCACACATTCCTTTTTCTGTTAGCACCATAACTAGATGAATTGATGAAATAGCAAAGAATACTGAGGGACGGTTGTTAGAGAAGATTCCTAAGCCACCATGGTACACAATCTAGGTGGAGTTTACTGATGTTGACAAGGCAACAATGCTTGTTTTTCGTGCAGTATATTTTTCTAGAAGATGTACATGAGGGTATATTATATCTACTTTGTTATCAACTAACATCACAGCTGTAAGGCTACTCATATCTTTGAATGGTTAGATCAGGAAAACTGAATTTGTCATTTTGTGTTGGCATATGTTCAGATGGAGTGACGTCCATGACTGGATGGCTCTCTGTTTTCACTGCTAGAGTCAAAGAAGTTGCTTCTGAATGTGAATCTCTGCACTGTGTCATCTATAGAGAAATGATGGCTAACCAAAAAATGTCACTTGAACTTCACAATGTTTTGAAAGTTGTGATTAAATTTATCAACTACATTAAAGTACATGACTTTAACTTGGATCTGTTCACTCAGCTTTTTGAGGTGATGGATACAGAGCATACATGTTTTCTCTTATACACATAAGTGAGATGACATTCTAATGGTAGATACTGGCTAGAGTTTTGAGTTAGAGGAGCCACTCCAGAGATTTCTTTTAGAAAAGCAATCACCACTGGCAGTACATTTCAATGACAAAATGGGTTTCAAAACTTGCTAACGCTTATGACATACTCAACTGCTCATCATGCTTAATCTGTCACTCCAGGGGAGAATAACAACTGTATTCATATTGGCAGATAAAGTGTCTGCATTCTGAGTCAAATTGGAATTAAGGAAATGGTCAGTAACCATTTGTATTTTTGATGTGTTTCAAACATTAGCAGAGATTTTGAAAAAGGCCGAGCTAGAGCCTTCTTTCTCCCAGCTGGTAAATAATCACCTCTCTCAGCTTTCAAAAAAAAAGTTTGAGCATTACTTCCCAACCACAAAAGATCCCTGAACTAGGAAGGAATGGATCTGTGAATGATTTGTGAATAAGTCAAGTGAATGAATTTTGTCCATGCTAGAAGATGATCCACTGCTTGAGATCACAGGGATGGTGACCTTAAAATTGTATTTGAGACACCTTCAAATCTCCTTACATTCTGTATTAAAGGCAAGTTGAAATATCCTGAGACTGTCTCAAAAGTACTGAAAAGCCTGCTTGCATTTCCAATATCCTATTTTTGTGCAGCATGACATTTTTTGCAGTGACAGCAACCAAAGCAAGATTACAAAGTAGAATGGACATGAGGAACACAGTTCAGGTCTCCCGTCACTCCTAGATAGGACTGTCTAGTTTCAGGAAAATGAGCTCAGGGTTCTAACTGATTCTGCTTTGTGGTGAGTTATATAGTTATTTCATTACATATTACAATGTAATTAAAATGGTAGTAAAGTGCACAACAAATGTAATGCACCTGAATCACCTTGAAACCCCCCAGCCCCCCAACACCACCATGTGTCAAAAATTTGTCTTCCATAGAAGTGGTCCCTGGTGCCAAAAAGGTTAGGAACTGCTGGTTTAGAGTATGGGCAATGATGTTAGCCTTGCTTTAAATCTTAATTCTTAACTCTTCCACTTATAATTATTATATAAATATTAGCTTCTGTGATTTTTCCATAAGATCTGTAGTATCCTCTTCAAATATAATTTAGTCTTCACTTGTTCTTAGCCAAAAGGCCAAGAAGAAGAAGCCGGGTGTGGTGGCGCACGCCTTTAATCCCAGCACTCAGGAGGCTGAGGTGGGAGGAGCGTTGTAAGTTTGAGGCTTGCTTGGGCTACAGCACAAGTGCAAGGCCAGCCTGAACTACATAGTGCGACTCTGCCTCAAAAAACTAGGGCTGGGAGTTTGGCACAGCGGCTTAAGTGCTTGCCTGGTAGGTGTGACGCTGTGAGTTCGATCCCCGGTGCCACCAAAAAAAAAAAAAAAAAAAAGGCCGAGAAGGCATGATTTAGTCTTTACCACTTACCAGTCCAATTGTTGAAATACAGGATGACCGAAAATTACGTGTTTTTTCACTGATTTATATAAGATAATATAAAAGGAAATATAAAAATGACAATTTTGTCAAAATTTTTCAATACGAGAATTGACTGGTCGAAATGAAACCTGACTGAGTGAGGCTTGGGGTAGTCAGTACATAAACAAATGTGTTTTCAGAGTGATGCTCAGGGTAAACTGTTAAGTAGTTAAACCTAGTAACTGTTATCTTTCCTGACCAATATTCTTCAGCTTTGGCATTTTACCATAAAGGGGAAAGATATCATAAAAGCATTTTAGAAATCTTGTTTTTGGTGATACTTATTAAACATCTTGTCAGTTATATGTATGTATGTATGTATATATATGAATAGTTGATGTATTAAAAAGCTGATATAATCCGTGAATAGTGATGCTGATTAGAAGTAATTTGGTCTCAAAAGAGAAAAATGGGGGAAGTGAGAGTAGTTGTAGAAAGAAAATTATAACTAATGTATGATCAAGACAATAGGTTTATCTGAAGCTCTAGGGAAGAACTACTAAAAACACTTTACTCAATTTAATTTGCTGGGAGAATTCTTGAGATTTTAAATCATCAGACTATGTTTCAGTTTAAACTAATTGTCTAGGTAAGTTCAGTACGAATAGGTATATCCTTATGGATATATGTTAATCATATATGTAGATTATTCCTTAACTGACTTTAAAGTTCCTTCCTATCCAGAGGAAATTTAAATAAATACTTTGAATATTTCAGTAAATACACCATGCTATTTAGCAAATTCAAGGGAACAAGTGAATAACTTAGCTATTCCAACAATGTTTTGCCTCCGCATTCTTTGGCACAAACAGAGACCTCAATGAAATATCCCTCATGGGAGTTGCCGGGGGAATTTGTAGTGAGTCCAGGTCTCAGTTCAGGCTCCTCTCTCATTTATTTTTAAAATCAGCTTTATTGAGGTATAGTTTACATACAATAAAGTGAACTGATTTTAAGTGTACAACTTAATGAGTTTTTGCAACTGTGTATATCCACAACAGGTACATTACGGAGCAGTTTCATTACTCTAGGAAGTTACCTAGCATTCCCTCCTAGCTAACTTAACCCTATCCTGTACCCTAAAAATCACTGATCTGGTGTTTACCCCTATGAATATCTTTGTACAAGCCACTTTCAATATATAAATTTCATTTCTCTTGGGTGAATGCAGAGGAATAAAATTACTGGGCAATGTATATGCGTAATGTATTTAAGTTTACAATAAACTGCAGAAACATTCACTAAAGTAATTGTATGATTATTTTACATTTTCACCAGAAGCACATAAGATTCTTTTTGTGTGTGTGTTGGGAATTGAATCTAGGGTCCTGTTCATGTAAAGCACGTGCTTGGTCACTGAGTTACATGCTCAGCCCCAAGATCTTTTTAATTATAGCTATACTAGCAGATAGGATGTAGTTAACTTGTTGATTTAATTTTTCTGCTGTTGAAATATTTTCACATGATAATTTACCATTTAAATAAATCATTTTGTGACAAATATCTTCTCAAAACTTTGTCTATTTCAAAAAAAATTGGAGTTTACATTTTTATAATTGGAAGAGATTATGGTTACAAAATATTTGCCATGAGCATGTGTGTTATAGAGGTAAGTGTGTGTTCTTGTGGTTTAGCTCTAAAATGTCCCCAAGATTCTTACATTTTTAAAAGGTGATTGGGTCAAGGATTCATCCACTGATGAATTCAGTAGCTGAATGTGCTGTTAGGGGATGGGATTTGGTTGGAGGTAGGGCACTGAGGATGTGACCTGGAAGGGAATATTCTTGTGCCTGGCTCTACTCTCTTATCTCTTTGCTTCCTGGCCACCATGGTTTGATCAGCTTTTCCTGTGCCATGCATCTCTGACACCATGCTCCTGCCTTGGAGCCAGCTGATCATGGACTGAAATTGTCAGCCAAAATATACCTGTTCTCCTTTAAATTGTGGGTATCAAGCATTATGTCCCAGCAAAGGGAAAGTGACTAAGATATATCTTCCATTCTGTTGAATGGAGATATATCCATAGATAGATAGATGTCCCATTCTCCTATATATCTCCCATTCTGTTGGATATATGGAATCTTTCTTAATAGTATATTTTAATAAAAGAATTTAAAAGTTTTGATCAAGTCCAATTTTTTAATGTTTTCTTGAACCATTATTGCTTTTTTGCATCATGAATAAGAATTCTTTGACTATACAAAAGTTTTAAATTTTGCCCAGTTTCTTCTATATGTTTTATGCTTTTAGCTTTTTTTTTTTTTTTTTTTTGGCACCGGAGATTGAACTCACAACCTCGCACCTGTCAGGCAGGCGCTTAAGTCACTGAGCCAAACTCCCGGCCCTGGTTTTCTGAGGCAGGGTCGCACAGTGTAGCTCAGGCCGGCCTTGCGCTTGCTTTGTAGCCCAAGCCGGCCTTGAACTCACAAGGCTCCTCCTACCTCAGCCTCCTGAGTGCTGGGATTAAAGGCGTGCGCCACCACGCCCGGCTGCTTTTAGCTTTTGATCCATTTAAAATTATTTTTGTGCATAGTATAAAGTAAGGGCCCTGGCTCAACGTTTAAAACATTTTTTCACATTAAATTCATACTGAATAAAATTAATAATTTAAGAGTATATAATTTACTGTCATTTAGCTCATTAACCATGTTGTATGGCTGCCACCTTTTCCTAGTTCCACACGTTTTTATACTCCAAAATAAAACGGAGTACCCAGTAAGTAGTTTCCCTCCGTTCTATACTTCTCTACCCCCTGCAAAGCACCAATCTGCATTGGATCTCCAAGAATTTACCTATTGTGGATATTTCATATAAATCAAATCATACTTTATGTCACTTATAGTATCTAACTTCTATTAATTAACATAATGTTTTCAAGTTTCATCTTTGTTGTATTTTATTTCTTTTAATGACTGAATAATATTACATTGTATAAACATGTCACATTTTGTTTATTCTTTCATCACTTGATGGATATTTGGGTTGTTTCCACCTTTTATGTATTGTGAATATTGCTGCTCTGAACACTTGTGTACATATATTTGTTTAACTAGTTGTTTTTTAATACTTTAGGGTATATATTTAAGTAGGGAATTACTGGCTATATGGTATTTCTGTTCTTAAGGTTTGAAAGAACACTAAAGCATTTTTTTTATTTTAAAACAAAAGAAAAAGAGACTAAAGACAATGGTACAGATTTTCAAATCAACATAATAGGAGATTAACAATGGTTACTATATTGTGTATTGTTATCTTTAAAGTAGTTGCTCAGATTACAAAATAGAGACATGAAAATATGATTGAATAAGGAAAGCACAAACTTCTTTTGATGAACTAACAGATTAGTAGTATGATTATCTATCTTGTATACATATATATGTATATATATGTACGTATAGTCTTTTCCCTTACACCAAAGCATTTTCAGTGGTGATTAAACCATTTTATATTCCTACTAGCGTGATGTGAGAATTGTAGATTTCCCAGATCATTGACACTTTTTAAAAATTTTGTAATTTTGATTGTGGCAGTCTTAGTTTATTATGCTATAGTTCTTTGTTATGTTTTCATTTTACATTTTTAATGGATAATGATATTAAGCTTCATTTTCATGTACTTCCTGGGCTTTTGTACATTTTCTTTGGAGAAATGCCTGTTCAAATCATTTACTCATTTTTAAATTGGACTTTTGGGACATTTGTTTTTGAGTGGTAAGAGTTCTTTATATATTCTGTTGTTGGACAGTTACATAATTCACACATACTTTTCCTTTTTGTAGGTTATCTTTTAACTTTTGTGACAATATCTTTGTATGTACAAAACTTTAAATTTTGCATGAAGTCCAATTAGTTTTTCTTTTTTTGCTTGTGCTTTTAGTGTCATATCTAAAAATTTATTCCTGTATCAAAGGTCCTAATCACTTACCTCTATGATTTCTTATAAGAATTTTATAGTTTAGCTGGTCGTGGTGGCGCATGCCTTTAATCCCAGCACTGGGGAGGCTGAGGTAGGTGGAGCGTTGTGAGTTTAAGGCCGACTTGGGCTACAACATGAGCGCAAGGCTGGCCTGAGCTATGTAGTGCGACCCTGTCTCAAAAACTGTCTCAAAAACCTCAGGCTGGGAGTTTGGCTCAGTGACTTAAGCACCTCCCTGGCAGACTCAAGGTTGTGAGTGCGAGCCCTGGTGAAAAAAAAAAGTTTTATAGTTTAATCTCTTAAATTTAAGTCATTAATCAGTTTGGTAAAGGGTACAAAGTAGAGTTTCAGCTTTATTCTTTTACATGTGCATATTTAGTTGTACTGGCATTATTTGTTCATAAGACTCTTATTTTTCTATAAAATAGTGTAGGCACCCTTGTCAAAAATCAACTCATCATGTGTATGAGTTTATTTTTAGATTTTTTCAATATGCTAGCACCACACTTCTGTGACTTCTATTACTATTAAATTTTGAAATCTGAAAGTATCAGTTCTCCAGCCCCATCCTGCCTTTTCTAGATTCTTTTTGTTATTTAGACTCTTTAGAATGTATTTAAGGATTAGCTTTACCATATCTGCGTGAAAGCCTGTTAGAATGTTAATAGCAGTTTCATTGAATCTATAGATTACTTCAGGTAGCAATGTTGCCTCAGCAATACAGTCTTGCAGTTCAGGAAACTGGATTGTCTTTCCATTTATTTAGATCCTCCTTAATTTTTGATTTTATTTATCTTTTTTTTTTTTTTTTTTTGTGGCACCGGGGATCAAACTCACAGCCTCGCACCTGCCAGGGTAGGCACTTAAGCCACTGAGCCAAACTCCCAGCCCTGGTTTTTTGAGGCAGGGTTGCACTATGTAGCTCAGGCCAGCCTTGCACTCGTGTTGTAGCCCAAACTGGCTTCAAACTCACAATGCTCCTCCTACCTCAGCCTCCCGAGTGCTGGGATTTTTTATTTTATTTAAAATGAATTATTTTCCCTAATTCTGTTTTCTGATGGGTTCATCATACTTGTATAGAAATAAAATCTATTGTTGTGTTTTGATCCTGTCTGTTGAAATTTGCTGAGTTGGTTAGTTTATTTGTGAAATTTTTAAGATTTTCCAAATAAGAGATCAAGTCATCTGCCAAAAGAGACAGCTTTTCTATCAGGAGTTTTGGCTGGATTATTCCTTGTCACAGAGACTGGATGGGTAGCTGTATAGAAACCAGTAACAGTCCTTAGTGTTACAATGAAGACTGTCTCCAGACATTCTCCATTGTTATAGTTTAAGTCTAAAATTTCCCTCACAAGTTTCGTGTGTTTAGATGTGGAACTTTTGAAAGGTGATTGGATTATAGAATGCTGTGCTTATCAGTAGATTAATCCATTGGTGAGGCTATGTGCAGCTAGGAGATAGACTATTTGAAGAGGTGAGTCACTATGGATGTGACCTGAAAGGTTGTATTCTTGTTTCAAGCTCTTTTTCCCTCTTTCTGCTTCTTGACTGCTATGAGGTGAGCAGCTTTCCTCTACCATGCCCTTCTGAAATGCTTTTGTGTCTCAGAGCCAACCAACCATGGACTGACTCCTCTGAAAGTTGTGAGCCAAAATAAATCTCTCCTTAAGTTGTGAGCATTAGGTATTTTGTCCCAGCAATGAGAAAGCTGACTAATACAGAAAAGTGGTACTAGAGAACTGTAGTCATTACTCTGATAGGTCCAGGCCATAATGATTTAGAAACCTTTGCAACTGGATTACCGGAGGAGATTGGAAAGCTTTGGAGATGCTAGAGAAGCCTTAGAATGCTGTAAGCAGAGCTTGATGGGCAATTCTGGTGGGAGCTCAGAAGATCAAAATGCTGTTATTAATATGAACAGTAAAGATGAACTTCAAGAGGTTTTGATTGAGAATGAGAATTCTGTTGGAAACTACCAGAGGGCATGCATGTTTGATTTTGACAAAGAATTTGCTTATATTTTATCTATGTCCTAAAACTTTGTGTGAGTCTAAATTTAAAAGTGACAGGCTAATTGATCTGGTAGAGGAACTTTCAAGGCAGCCCAATATTCAGGTTGGAATATGAGTACTTTTCTGCTGTCATGTAGACATACAGTAAGAATCAGAAGCAAAAGGCAAAGGTGAATAATTTGAAAAGTTTTCAGTTTCATCACGAAGGAAGTTCTTGCACAACTGGTGCCAAAGAGAGCCTGGTAGCTGAAAAGTTTAGCATTACAAAGAAGCCAAGTAATTTGTATCATGACAATAGGCTAGATGGCTTGAAGACACCTCAGGAATTGGCCACATCACACCCTTCAACTGCTTAAGGCTGTAAAAGGGTAAGGTCATTTGAAGTGCTTTGCTTTGAGGAGAGAATCTCAGGGCATTCTGCTCATTCAGGGCCACTAGGGAAGTGTTTCCCCAAGTTCAACCATTCAGGCATTCAGAGGACACTGCAGCCATGACCCAAGGGGGCAAGGCTATTACTCAAGCTGGCAGCAGACTTCAACTTCATCCATAGGTGCTCATTTTTCAGGCATGAAGAATGTAAACATTGTGGAGTTATGGAGGCTTCCTCCCAAATTTCAAGGAAAGTCCTGGGATGCCAGGCAATGTGCCACAGAGAGGATGAAGCATGAAGTTGTGAGAGTGAAGGCAGTGGTACAGTGGAGACCCCCATGAAGTTGGAGATGCCAAGAACATGGAATGTCTGGTTAGAAAAATATTGCTGGCAGTGAGTGGAACCAAACCAATAGAGAGGCCATGTAGGTTACAACCATTAAGGCCTTAAGGATGGTGCCCTCCAATCCTCTTGGAGTTTATTTCTCACTCCTAGTGTGCTGGGTATGGCTACAGAATTTAATTTTTCCCCATTGGGTCTCAGTTTTACTTTAGTCTGATTCCTTTATTTTCCCTTATTTCTCCCCTTTGGAATGGGAATGTTTAGCCTGTGCCATTTTATGTTGGAAATATTTAACTTTCTTTTTAAATCCTCTGAAAACCATGAACCAATATAAACCTGTCCTCCTTTAAGCCATTCTTGTCAGACATATTGTCCAAGTGATGGGAAAGCTGAATAACACACGTACCCATTGAGAAGCAATCAGCTGGCATCATGTTTAATACTAGTAACAGACTGAATGCTTTTTTACTGACAATAGAAACAACATACAGATGTCTGGTCTCAATATTTTTCTCTCACTACTTATATTGAATATTGTATTTGAGGTTCCAGCAATGGCATTAAGGCAAAGAAAACAAATAACAAGCATGCAGATTGGAAATGGAAACATAAATCAAAGGTACCGTAAATATTCTGTTGATAAATTCTGTTATTAGGAGATAGACTAGGTTTTAAGGGATACTCTTTTATCAGTTAAGAAAACTGCAGTTTTTTCCTAGTTTGTTGAGAGTTTTCATCAGAAGTGGCAGTTGTATTTATGTCAAGTGATTTTTCTGTACAGATGGATATTGTATACTGCTTTCTCCTCTATTCCATCATTCTGGTGAATTACTGTGATGAATTTTAAATGGTAAATAAATCTTCAATTCTGGTCTAAACCTCACTTGGTCATGATATCCTTTATCCTTTATATATAATTTGAAAACTTTGTCTAATCTAGAATTATTTTTATGTACATACCTAGGAACATTGGTCTGCTATTTTCTCTTTCTCCCTATCTTTCCATGTCTCTTTTTCTTTTGTGATTTCCTTGCCTGGTTTTGGTAATACAGCAGTACTTACATAGGGTAGTGTTTACAGGACTTTTATGCCCACAGATGAAGGTTTTTCCTTCCTTGACATAAAATTTAGTTCTTATGACCTTTTACATTTTGGAAATTAATTATTTTACTAACATTGTATATAATTGAGCATATTAATATTTGATATATAAAATTTTCTTTATTCATCTGTTGATGAGCATTATAGATCGCTTCCATAATTTAATTATAATGAACAGTGCTTTTATAAACACAGTTATCCATGTAATACCATAATACGAGTTTAACTCTTTCAGGAAGATAAAAGGGAAAGGTATAGCTGGGTCGAATGGCATTTCTATTTTTAGCTTTTAATGGATTCTCCATATTGATTTTCTAGTTTGCATTCTCATCAACAATTATAGAAGGGTTCCTTTCCCCCCATAACCTTGCCAGCCTTTGTTATTCTGTGGATCCTTGACAATAGCCACTCTTACTAGAGTTAGGTGGAATCTCAGTACTGTTTTGATTTGCATGTACTTGATGGATGAAGATGCTGAATATTTTTTCATGTACTTATTGCTCATTTGCATTTTCTTTTCTGAGAAATATCTACTCATTTAAATTCTCCATTTTTTGATTGGGTGTTGTACTGTTTAGAGTCTCATTTTTGAGGTATTCATGTATTTTAGGGATTAGTCCTCTATGTAATAGTTGGAAACAATTTTTCTAATGTATGTAGTTTGTTTCTTCTCTCCTGGTTTCTTTCTTTTACTGTGCAGAGAAGTTTTAATTTGATAATTTGATCCTATTAGATGATTCTTGGTATTAAATCTTGTACAATTGAGATTTTGCTCAATAAGTCTTTGCCTATGCATTCATCTTCAAGGGTTTTTTTTTTTTCCGGTTTTGAGGATCGAGTTCACGACCTCTTACTTGCCAGGCACCTGCTTATGCTGTTGAGCTAAATCCCCGGCCCATTTTTTTTCCTTCAGTGTTTCTGTTTGAATATCTAGGCCATTAAATAATTTTGATTGTTTTAGTCCATGATGAAGGATATAAAACTACATTTATTCTTCTACATGTGGATGACCACCTTTCCCAGCACCATTTGTTAAGTGTATGCATTGTACCTTTTGTTAAAACTCAGATGGCTGAAAGAGCTTAGGATTGTTTCTGCATCCTTTATTCTATTTAACTGATCTCTATTGATTTCCATGCCTATTTTTATTCCAGTATCTTTCTATTTTAAAATTGTAGCTTTGTAGTATGTGTTGAAGTCCAGCATTATAATGCTTTCTGCTTTGTGCTTCTTGCTCAGGATTGCTTTGACTATTCTGGGCCTCTTCTGGTTCCATATGAATTCTAGTATTAGTTTTTCTAGTTCTGTGAAAAAATGCTGATGATGTTTTTATTGGAATTGGTTTAGGTCTATATATATATTTTGGTAACATGGCCATTTTGACACTATTGGCTGTACCTGTGCAACAACAGGGCATATCAATCCATTTTGTTATTAGTACATGTTTGCAGAGTGTCATGTTTATATTCCTGGTGGGGAACTGGTACATGTACATAACACATCTTAATTCTCGGCTTTTTTTTTTAATTTTTAATAAAAGGAAAGTAAGAAACCAAAGCAAAACAATTTCACAACCAGCCAATAAGAGAGTAACAGTCATCAGCACATTGCATATTATTATATTCACATAAATTATTTAGGATAAAAATATAGACATGAAACATTCCAAAAAATTATTAGCACAAAACTTTTGCCTCAATGAATCAACAGAAACCAGCTATATGACTATCTTTTTTGTTATGATTGCTCTATTGTTTTAAAATAAACATTTTGCATTAAAAATGAAATCTGAAGATGACCCTGAGAAAACTACTTTTCCCTCAAAATTCTTTTTCTTTAACTGTCTTAACTAATTTTTTATATACATAGATTTTGTTTCGGTTCATCACACAAGTGCAACAATACAATGGTTACATATATGTGACTTATCTAGTTCACTGAGAAGTATATTTTCAGTACTCATTCATTTAAGAGTGAAAATGTCTTAGTTTATCATTCTTTATGGCTGAGTAGTATTCCATTATATAGAAATACCACATGTTTTTTATCCATTCCTCAGTTGAGGAACATTTAGATTGTTTCTAAGATCTAGCTATTATGAACTAGGCAGCTATGATCATAGGTGCACATATATCGCTGTGGTAGGATGTTTTTAATTCTTTCGGGAAGATACCCAGAAGGGGAATAGCTGGGTCAAATAGAATCTCCAATCCTAGTTTTTTGAGAAATCCCCACACTGACTTCCACAGTGGTTGCACCAGCCTGCATTCCCACCAACAGTGGAGAAGAGTTCCTTTTTGCCCACAGCCCCTCCAGCATTTGTTACTGGTTGACTTCTTTTCTTTTCTTTTCTTTTCTTTTTTTAATTTAAGAGAAGATGGACACAGAAGAGAGAAACAAAAAGCAAAAAGAGAAACAAACAACAACAATAAATCTGATACGCTAACATTATAGGTTTACACAATGAGATGGTTGAAATTTGACAGTAGTTGCAATGTTGCATACCGTTACCTTCAAAGGGGTTGTTCAGTTAACAGATATAGACATGTAACATTGATCTAATCATGAGTATTAACTATTCTTTTTCAATAGCTAATGCATTTAGTAATATAGTCATTTTAACTATCTTATGTATACCTATTTATAAATTTATGTCTTTTTCCTTTTCCCTTCCTTCTTTCCTCCTTTCCCCTAACAGTTTTGGAAGTATGGCCATTTTGACTATATTGATTCTTCCTACCCAAAAGCATGCGATATCTCTCCATCTTCTAATATCCTTTTCAATCTCCTTTTTCAGATTACTATAGTTTTCAGTATAGAGGTCTTTTACATCTTTTGTTAGATTGATTCCTAAATATTTCATTTTTTGGATACTATTGTAAAAGGTATTGTTTCCATAATTTCTCTCTGAAATTATTATTTATGTACACAACTGCTATTGATTTTTGAGTATTGACTTTGTAACCAGCTACATTACTAAATCTACTTATTAAATCTAAAAGTCTCTTGGTGGAATTTTTGGGATCTTCTAGGTAGAGTATCATGTCATCTGCAAATAATGCTAGTTTAACTTCTTCTTTTCCTATCTTTATTGCTTTTATTTCTTTCTCTTGTCTAATTGCTCTGGCTATGTTGAATAGGAGTGGATAGTGGACCTCCTTGTCTTGTTCCTGACTTTAGAGTGAAAGATTTCAGTTTTTGCCCATTTAGTATGATGTTAGGTATCGGTTTGTCATAGATAGCTTTTATCCGATTGAGATAAAGACCATCTATTCCAATTTTCTGTAGTGTTTTTATCATGAATTGGTGTTGGACTTTGTCAAAAGCTTTTTTTGCATGTATTGAAATAATCATATGACTTTTATCCTTGGCTCTGTTAATATGATGTATTACATTTATGGATTTATGTATGTTGAACCATCGCTGCATCCCTGGGATGAATCCCACTTGATCATGGTGTACAATCTTTTTGATGATTTGCTGCAGTCTATTTGCCAGTATCTTACTAAGAATTTTTGCATCAAGGTTCATTAGGGAGATTGACCTGTAATTCTCTTTCTTAGTTGGATCCTTCTCTGGTTTTGGAATCAGAGTAATGCTTGCTTCCAAAAATGAATTTGGGAGTATTGCTTCCCTTTCAATTTCATTAAAAAGTTTGTGAAGTAGTGGTGTTAGGTCTTCACTGAATTTCTTGTAGAATTCAGCAGTGAATCTATTGGGGCCTGTGCTCTTCTTTGGTGATAATTTTTAATTACATCTTTAATTTCATTTATTGATATTGGGTTGTTTAGGATTTTTTTTTCCATTGTGGCACTGGGGATCGATCTCACAACCTCACGCCTGCTAGGCAGGTAGGTGCTTAAGCCACTGAGCCAAACTCCCAGCCCTAGTTTTTTTGAGACAGGGTTGCACTATGTAGCTCATGCCGGCCTTGTGTTCATGTTGTATCCCAAGCTGGCCTCGAACTCACAATGCTCCTCCTATCTCAGTGTCCCGAGTGCTGGGATTAAAGGCGTGTGCCCCCACACCTGGCTTGTTTAGGATTTTTATATGATCTTGATTCAACTTTGGTAATTCATATGTATATAAGAATCGGTCCATTACTTCTATATTTTCCATCATATTACAATACAAGTTTTCAAAGTAGGTATAGATAATTTTCTGGATTTCTACAGGGTCTGTTGTGATTTTACCCTTTTCATTCCTAAATGCATGGATTTGAGTCCTTTCTTTTCTTTTTTTTTTGATAAGGTTGGCCAAGGGTTTATCAATTTTATATAATCTTTCAAAGAACCAACTCTTTGACTCATTGATTCTTTGTATTGTTTTTTTAGTCTCCAGTGTGTTAGTTTCTGCTCTGATCCTTATAATTTCCTCCCTTGTACGAGCTTTTGGTTTAGTCTGCTCTTCTTCTTCTAGAAGTTTGAGGTTCAATATTAAGTTGTTTATATGAGCCTGTTCTATTTTCCTGATATGGGTATTTACTGCTATAAATTCTCCTCTTAAGACTGCTTTCGTTGTGTCCCACAAGATCCGGTAGGTTGTATTGTCATTGTTGTTCAACTGTAAAAAGTGTCTAATTTCTTCTTTAATTTCATCTGTGACCCATTGATTGTTCAGTAGTATGCTATTTAATTTCCATGTGTTGATGAAGTTCTTGTGGTTTCCTTTGGCGTGGATTTCCAATTTCATTGCACTGTGGTCTGATAGTATGCATGGGATAATTTCAGTTCCTTTACATTTACTTAAGCATGTTCTATGAACCAGTATATGGTCTATTTTGGAGAATGTCCCATGTGCAGTTGAAAAGAATGCATAGTCTGATGTTGTAGGGTGGAAGACTCTATAGATGTCTACTAAGTCCATTTGTTCAAAAGTTTGATTTAATTCTAATATTTCATTATTGATTTTTTTGTCTAGTTGATCTGTCTTTTGTGACAGCGGGGTATTGAGGTCTCCCAATACAATTGTATTAAGGCTTATTTGATTTTTCATGTCCATTAATAGTTGTTTTATATAACTGGGTGAACGAATATTTGTTACATGTATATTTATGATTGTTATCTTTTCCTCTTGGATTGTTCCCTTTACCAAGATATAGTGACGAACTTCTTTGTCTCTTTAAATTAGTCTTGGCTTAAAATTAACTTTGTCTGCAAATAGAATAGCTACCCCTGCTTTTTTTCTGAACTCCTGTTGCATGGAGTATTGTTTTCAATCCTTGGACTTTCAGTTTATGGGTATCTTTTTGAATTAAATGTGTTTGTTGTATACAGCATATTGTTGGATCTTGCTTCTTGATCCATTCTGCCAGTGTATGTCTTTTGACTGCTGAGTTGAGACCATCAACATTGATGGTTAAAACTGGTAAGTATTGACTTATCCTTATTTTGTTGTTTTCCTACTATTGGCTCCCCCCCACTTTTTTTTCCTTTTTCCCTTCCCTCTAATTGTTTGCCTTTCTTGGTGGATTCCTTCTATTAGGGTTCATGGAGCTGTAGTACTTATCCCTTTTTAAAATGTCCTTCAGAACATTTTGGAGTGCTGCTCTAGTGGTCATGAATTTCCTCAAATGTTACTTATGGAAGTATTTTGTTTCTCCCTGTATTTTGAAAGATAGTTTTGCAGGATACATCAATCTGGGTTGAAAGTTGTTTTCTTTTAGAACTTGGAGTACTTCACTCCAAGTTCTACTTGACTTGAGAGTTTGTGCTGAGAAGTCAGCTGTAATTCTAATGGGCTTTCCTTTATGGGTGATTTGTTTCTTTTCCTTAACAGCTTTTAAAATTTTATTCTTGTGTTGAATTTCTGGAATCTTGACTATGATATGCCTAGAAGTAGATTTTTTTTTATCATTGCTAATTGGAGTTCTATATGCCTCACTTATTTGTACGTCAAATTTTTTTTCTCTACCAGGAAAGTTTTCTGACACAATGTCTGTAAGGATGCTTTTAATGTCATTTGTAGTATTTTCTGCTTGTTAACTGACTCCAATTAATCTTAAGCTATTTTTCTTTGTCTCATCAAGCAGCTGCTGGATTGATTTCTCATGTTCCCTTGCTAGTTTTGAGAAATCTTTCTTTTCCTGGTCACTAATTGTGAGCCTGTCTTCAATATCTGAGATCCTGTCCTCACATTGGCATAATCTGCATCGAATGCTTTCAATGGAGTTTTTATTCTCCTGGATATCTGCATGAATCTGCTTTATGGAATCCATTTGCTTCCTGTGTTGTACTTCCACAATTTGCTTACGCTCATTTATTTTTTTGTCTGTGTCTGCTCTAACATCACTAAGCATGGTGTGTATTTTGGTAATCTCTGTGGTTGTTTGGGAGATTATTTCTGATTTCATGTTTTCCAAAGCCTCATTCAATTGTTTTGTTACCACTTTAGAGTAACCTTGTAGGGGGCTTTCAGATTTTCCAGGCTCATTGCCCCCTGAGTTTGCCTTTGGTGAACTGGGTGTCTGATGTTGTGTTCTGTTTAAGTGTCTTCTCATTTCTTTTTGTTTTTAGTTTAATTTCTAGAGTGATACCTGTTAGGTGCCTGCAGTGGGTGGCTTTAATGATGGTATTAAGGACTTCCAGGTGATGAGCACTTCCCTGAGATATCTTTCAGGTGTAGCTGGTTCTTGGGCTCCGAGTCTATTGGAAAATCCCACCTCCTCAGTTTGTCAGAGATGAGAAACCACTGCTCGCCTAGCCCAGTCCCTGGTTCCTTGGCACCGTTCCTCAGTTCTCTCTGTGACAAAAAGGAGAACAAAACAAGATGACATCCAGAAGGAGGGCGGAAACCACACTCACACTCCAAAACAAAAAATAAATAAATAAAAAACTAAACAAAACAAACAATAAAAAAAAAAGAGAAAAAAACCCAAAAAAACAAGAGTCCACTTCCAGGATTCTCTCTGGATTCACTGGTAGACAGCCTGTGGAGACAGCAACCCAAATCATGGCACTATATCCCTGCAAGCCAGCAACTGCTCATGGATGGAGTAGTTGACAACCTTAGTAGGCCTGCCCTGAGAAAAGACTGCTTGGGTTTGCTTCAGTCCAGGCTGTGTCCATGGGCCTGTGCCCAGCTAGGAGCCGCTGGGAGAAGCTGGCAACAGTTTTAGCTCCAGGCTTATCTGGCCTGACTCCAAAATGGCTCCTGCAAATCACTTTCTCCTGCGGGAGGACCACCCCCTCCACACTCACCGCCAGCCACCACAGTCCTCAGTGCTTGCTGCTGTCCTTCATGAACAGATGGCTCAGCAGAGGCCCCTGGGGCTGCCAGCACACTGCCAACATAGCGACCGTGTGCCCCTTGGCTCCAACAGCTCCCCTCACACAGTGAGTCTGGCTCCGGGCAAAGGCACCGCCAGCTACCACCTTCTTTGTTGAAGTTTTTCTTTTCACCTCTCTGTGGGGTTTGATTCAGATTTCAGACTCTTTCTGGGTCTGAGGAACCCATTTCCCTCCTTTTTGTCTTCATCAAGATGGTGTGTTCCCACATATAGATGGTGTCTCTCAGAGAGGCTGTTTTCTCTGCATCTTACTACTCCACCATCTTCCCAGAAGTCTTAATTCTCCTTTTCATCCCCTTTACTTCCTCTTCCTCCTTCTCCCTCCATCTCTTTATTCCCTTCCTATTTGAGAAACACCTATCACCCTACTTCCTTTATCTGTGTCTTATTTTGCTCTTTCTTTATATTTTGGGTTTCTTCTGTAGTAGAAACCATGTGACATTTAAGCATGTGTTTTTGATGTATTTCACTTAAGATGATGCTCTCAAGAAACATCCATTTCCTACTAATGACTTATATGTATCTTTCTTTATCACAGAGTATTACATCATTATGTGTAAGCAATACATTCTCTTTAATCAGTCATATGTTGTTTAATATATAAACTACTTCCAAGGTTTAGCTATCCCAAATTATGCTTCTATAAACATGGGTATGCATGTGTCACTGCAATATGATGTCTTTAACACACTGAGGAAGATAACTAGAAGGGAATAGCTGGTTCAAGTGGAATTTTTACCTTTAGTTTTTAAAGAAATCTCCATACTGATTTCAATAGTGGTTGTACGAGTTTGCATTCCCACCAACAGTGGAGAAGGGTTCGCTTTTCCCTGTATACTCTCCAATATTTGTTATTTGATTTCTTGATGATAGCCATTTTTTTCCATTCTTCATTGACTCTAGATATTAGTCTGCTGTCTGAGAAAAAACTGGCAAAAATTTTTCCCATTCCATATGTTCTCTTTTCACTAAGTTGGTGATTTACCTTGCTATGCAGAAGCATTTTAATTTGATATGATCCCATTTGATAATTCTTGGTACTATATTCTGTGCAGTCAGGTTTCTGTGCAGAAAGTTCTCACCTATGCCAGTGAATTTATCTTTCAGCAGGTTAAGTATTTCTGTTTTAATGTTTAGATCTTTGATCCATTTTGATTTTAGTGTAGGAGACTGTGAGAGATATAAGTCTACATTCAGTCTTCTGCATGTGGATAATCAGTTGTCTCAGAACCATTTATTAAAAATGCTGTCTTTCTTCCAGTATATGTTTTGGCCCCTTTCATCAAAGATCAAATAGTTGTATATCTTTGGGGTTGCTTTGGTATCCTCTATTCTGTTCCATTGAACCTTGTGTCTATTTTTGTGCCAACATCATGTTCTTTTTATCACTGTAGCTTTGTAATATAACTTCAAGTCCAGGATTGCGATGTCTCCCACTTTGTTCCTGTTACTCAGGAATGCTTTCGATATTATTGGTCTCTTCTGGTTGCATATGAATTCTATGATGGTTTTTTCCAGGTCTGTGAAGAACGCTCTTGGTATTTTAATTGGGAATGCATTAAAACTGTATACCATTTTGACCATTCTGGTTGTGCCTATCCAATATCAGGGATCTCTTTCCATTTTCTGATATTCTCTTTGATTTTCTTTATCAGAGTATTGTAGAGGTCTTTCATTTTCTTAGTTATGTTAATTCCTAAGTATTTAATTTTTCTTCATACTATTGTAAATGATATTTTTCCTAATCTCTTTTTCTTTGAGTTCATTAACATTGTATAGGAATGCTATTGATTTTTGAGTGTTGACTTTGTATCCTGCTACATTGCTCAAATTGGCCATTAAATTTGGTGGATTTTTAGGATCATCTATGTAGCAGATCATGTTTTGAATTAAAACGTGGCTGTGTTTCGTTAACTCAAGTATATCTAGGAATCTCTATTCTGATTTCTGCGGTTAATTGGTGTACAGATTTATAAAGCCACTGATAATAATCTTTCTGATTTCAGCAGTCTGTTTTGTTTTTACCTTTTTTTTTTATCTCCAGTGGCATGGGTTTTGGTCTTTTCTGTCTTTTTTTGGTTAGCTTGCCTAAGAATTTGTCTATTTGTTTTATTCATTCAAAGAACCCAACTCTTTGATTTGCTGATTCTTTGAATAGTGTTTTTTTATCTCAATTTCATTAATTTCTATTCTGATCTTTATAATTTCATCCCTTGCACTAGATTTGAATTCAGATTATTCTTACTTTTCTAGGACCTTGAGGTATGTCACTAGGCTATTTATTTGGGCTCACTCTCTTTTTGTGATGCAGGCATTCATAGATATAAACTTCTCTATTAGGACTGCATTCATTGTGTTCCATAATTCTAGTATGTTGTATGGCATTGTTGTTTAATTTAATTTAATTGAATTTGTGGGGGTGCCAGGAATTGAACTCGCAATCTTCTGCTTGCCATTGTTGTTTAATTTTAGAAACTATATAATTTTCCTTAATTTCTTCTGTAACCCATTACTTAAGAGTGTATTGTTTAGTTTCCATACATGTGCATAATTCCTGTGTTTTCTTTTGACATTAATTTCTAGTTTTACTGGACTATGATTTGGTAATATGCATGATATAATTTCAAATTTTTTTTACATTTAATAAAGCTTGCTTTATTGGCTAGTATGTGATCTACTTTAGAGAAATTTCCATGTGCTTCTGAGAAGAATGTGTATTCTGATGTGTAGAACACTCTGTAGATATCTTTTAAATTCATTTATTTGAAGGGTTTTTCAACTCTGATATTTCTCTGTTGATCTTTTTTTTCTAGTTGATCTATTTGTGATAATGGGGTATTGAGATCACCCACTATAATTGTGTTTATGCTTATCTGATCTTTTGTCCAGTAGTATTTGTTTTATGAAGTTGAGTTCCCCATTGTTCAGTGCATATATGTTAATAATTGTTATCTCTTTCTGTCAGATTGTTCCCTTAACCAAGTTTGCTATATGTGAACTTCCTTGCCTCTTCTGATCATTTTTGGCTTGAGGTTCACTTTTCTAAATATGAGATAGCTACACTTGCTTTGTGGGGGATCCTGTTGAATGAAAACTATTTTCTACCCTTTAATATTTGGCCTATGACTTTTGTGTGTGTGTTAAAGGTGTTTCTTTTATCAGCATACTGTTATATTTTGTTTCCTCTCCGTTCTGCCAATCTCTGTCTTTTGCTTGGGGAATTGAGGCCATTCACATTGAGAGTTATTATTGATAAGTATTTACTTATTCCTGCCATTGTCTTTTTTTCATGATGCTGATTCCCTATCTTTGCCTTAAACTTACCAGCTCACCCTACCCACTGTACATGTCCAAGTAGACCTTTTACCACTGTTAGCTTCATTTTCTCTTTCTAGGATATCCTTGAGAATTTTTTGTACTTCAAACATGCACTAATAAAGAAACCATGATGTTGCCATGACTGTTATCTTTCTGAAGACTGTATGAGAATATATTTTCTTCTGTCTCCCTATATTCTACTGTTTTTCAACAATCCTTGCATTTCTTTATATATTCCAATTTTTGCCTCTGTTGTCACATAGTATTTTTGCTCTCTGTGTGTCTCTTTGTTCAATTTTTTCTCTTTTTATAAGAACACCTATCTTTAGTTTAAGGCCCATCCCAAGGCAGTGTGATCTTATGTGATTACATCTGAGATTGTTCTTCCATTTATGTTCACGATCTGTGATTCCAGGTGGTATATTAAACTTGGGGAAGCACTGTTCATCTCAGGACAACATGCATAAGAAAGTTTCTTAATAGTAGTCTTTCTGAAAGCTTCAAAATATTTTTTACATTCATAAATTCTCTTATATCTATGCCTATATATTTGCACGTTCATAGACACCTTGAGAAAAGTTCCCTTAAATATATTTGATCTATGTCAAATAATAATGTTATTGCTAATGTTTGAATAGAACATGTAATGTAAAATAAAATTCCCCGTCATTCTCAAGCAAGCTGTCACCAAGTAGCAGCTGAGAGGTGGAGTGCCAGGGTGCTAGTATACAGCAGAATACAAAAGGTGGATGATAAGTGTTATCACTGGGAAATACTGTACTCCTACTGCAATATTTGTTAGACTCAGGAGGGAATATTGATTTAAAGATTTTCTTTGAAGGCGGAGGCTCCACCAGCACACTCTAGGAGTGTGCCCTCACTAGTTGAGCACAGGATCTAGCTCTACCCAGTCCCGTGACTCAGTACAAACCATCAGAGGAACGCCCGGCCAGCCTCGCAGGACACAGAGGTACTGAGCCCAACCCAGCCCTGGACCCCAGAGCTGCTCATCAGGGACTGGCCAGTATAGCTGCAGGGCCTTGGAGAGCTTGGGCTCTGCTCATCAGAGTGCAGGGCATGCACGAGCTCCATTGTTTAGTGGAGTGGCTGGCACGACAGGTCATAGAGGTTGCAGGCCCACCCAGCCAGGAGCAAGGCCCTGGCACTATAGACCTGGGACTTGCCCAAGCTTACCTGGCATTCCAGAGGCTCTGAACTCTTTGCAGCCAGACTCAGGGTCTGGGTGGTGCCACACTCCAGGGCACGCTCTGCCTAGCTGCCTGGGTCTGAGAGGTCTCGGCCCCCATACAGTAAGGTGGAGGCTCCACCAGCACACCCCGGGAGTGTGCCCTGACTAGCTACACAGAGGATTCAGCTATACCCAGTCCAGTGACTCAGCACAACCCACCAGGGGAATGCCCAGTCAGCCTTGCAGGACACAGAGTCAAACAGGTCCCAGAAGAAAATGACAAAACGAAAGAACAAGAGGCAGTCTCAATTCCCCAGCCCACCGAGAACAAACCCAAGAGACACTGAAATGGAAGACAGTGGGAGGCACACAACTGAAGTTTCTGAAATGATAGTAAATGCGGTAAAGAAACAGCTGAATGGAGTTATAGAGAAACTCAAATAAGAAATATTCTCTCAACTAAAAAATGAAATGAGAATCATTATTAGAGAAAGGTTGTGAGTAAAGAAAAGCAAGATAAAAAAATAGAAGAACTTAAGAAAATGATGGAAAATTTGAATGAACAATATAAGACACAAGCAGAATGCAAGAAACAGATTCAAAGGGAAATGCAGGAAATGAAAAATTCCACAGAACGTTTGAAAAACCACTTGAATGAAGCTGAAGATAGAATCTCAGATCTTGAAGACAGCATGGGAGCTTATGGCCACAAAAGAAAAGATCTCTTAGAAATAGCAGGGAACCAAGAAACAACAATTCAACAGGTGCAAGACTATGCCAAGAGAAATAACATAAGATTAATAGGCATCAATGAAAACGCAGGGGTCAATATGAATGACCTGTGAAGACTACTCACAGAAATAATAGCAGAAAACTTTCCAAACATGGGAAGAGAATCTGAAACATAGGTAACTGAGGCATACAGAAGCCCAATTAACAAAAACCAAAATCAATCTTCAGTCAGACATATAATAATAAGGGTATCAGAAATACAGCACAAGAACAAAATACTAAAAGCTGTCAGAGAAAAGAAACAGATCACCTATAAAGGAAAGCCTATCAGAATCACGGCAGACTTCTCAACACAAACATTTAAGTCAAGAAGAGCTTGCAGTGAAGTATTTCAAACCCTGAAAGAAAACAACTTTCAACCCAGATCGATGTACCCTGCAAAACTATCCTTAAAAATTGATGGAGAAATAAGATACTTCCATGACAAAGAACAACTGAAGAAATTTATGGCCACCAAACCAACACTACAAAGTGTACTGAAAGACACTCTGGAAAGAGACAAAGATAGCTACAATCTTAAGAACAACAACAAAAGGAAACCACTAAGCAGGGCAAATAATTAAACAGAAAATGTAAAAAGCCAACAACAGAAAGATATCATGACAGGGATGAGCCAGTGCGTATTAGTTATATCAATCAATGTAAATGGTCTCAACTCACCAATAAAAAGAAACAGACTAGCAGAGTGGGTTAAGAAACAAAACCCAACAATACGCTGTGTACAAGAAACACACTTCACTCAAAAGGAAATTTGCAGACTAAAAATCAAAGGCTGGAAACAATACTCCATGCAGCAGGAACCCAGAAAAAAGCAGGAGTAGCTATTATGTTTGCAGACAATGTGAACTTCAAACCAAGAATGATCAAAAGAGATAAAGAAGGTCACTACATACTTCTTAGGTAAAAACTTCAAGAGGAAGAGATTACGATCATAAATATATATGCACCGAATATGGGAGCACCCAACTATGTAAGACAATTCTTAGTAGACATGAAAATCCAAATAAACAATAATACAGTTATAACAGGGGACCTTAACATCCCACTGTCACAGAGAGATAGATGAACCAAACAAAAAATCAGTAAAGAAATAATAGAACTGAATCAAACTTGTGAACAAATGGACCTAGTAGATGTGTACCGAGTATTCCACCGATCAACATCAGAATAGACATTCTTCTCAGCTGCACATGGGTCATTCTCTAAAATAGATCATATACTGGTCCACAAAACATGCTTAAGTAAATGCAGAGAAACTGAAATAATTCCATGCATATTATCTGACCATAGCGCAGTAAAATTGGAAATGAATGACAAAAAAACCCTACAATAACCACATAAAGACATGGAAATTAAATAATGCTCTCCAAAATAACCAATGGGTCACAGAAGAAGTTAAAGAAGAAATTAAATAATATCTACAATTGAATGAAAATGCAAATACAAATTACTGGAACCTATGGGACACACTGAAAGCAGTCCTCAGAGGAAAATTTATAGCACTGAAATCCCACCTCAGAAAAATGGAAAGAACACACATAAACAATCTAATGCTGCAGCTCAAACTTCTAGAAAAAGAACAGCAAGTCAAGTTGAAAGCCCAAAAAAGGGAGGAAATTATTAAGATCAGAGTAGACATTTATACAATTGAAAGTAAGAAGACAATAAAAAGTATTAATGAATCGAAGTGTTGGCTCTTTGAAAGAGTAAATAAAATTCATAAACCCCTAGCCAACGTTATCAAAAAAAAGGAAAGAAAAATCTCAGATTCATGCAATAAGAAATGAAAAGTGTAAAATCACTACAGACCCTGTAGAAATACAGAAGATCATCAACACCTACTTTGGAAAACTTTACTCACATAGATTCGATAACACAGAAGAAATGGACAGATTCCTAGAAACCTATGAATTACCAAAGCTGAACGATGAAGATGTAAAGCTGCTAAATAACCCAATTTCAGCTAATGAAATTGAAAATGTAATTAGGACCCTACCAACAAAGAAAAACCCCGGCCTTCATGGACTCACTACTGAATTCTACAAGAAATTTAGGGAAGACTTAATGCCAACACTCCTCAAACTCTTCAATGAAATTGAAAGGGAAGTAAGTCTCCCTAACTCATTCATGGAAACAAGTATTACCCTAATACCAAAACCAGAGAAATACCCAACCAAAAAAGAAAGTTACAGACCAATCTCCCTCATGAATACAGATGCAAAAATCCTCAATAAAATATCGGCAAATACAGTACAGCAAGTTATCAGAAAGATTATACACCATGATCAAGTGGGATTCATCCCAGTAATGCAGGGATGGTTTAACATATGCAAATCAATAAATGTAATACACCATATCAACAGGGTCAAGGAGAAGAACCACATGATTATCTCAATAGATGCAGAAAAAGCTTTTGACAAAATCCAACATTCATTCTTGATAAAAACCCTACAGAAAATCAGAATGGATGGTCTCTACCTCAACTTGATAAAAGCCATATATCATAAAACAACAGCCAACATCTTTCTAAAAGGACAAAAAGTTGAAACTTTCAATCTAAAATCAGGAACAACACAAGAATGTCCATTATCACCACTCCTATTCAATATAGTTCTGGAAATACTAGCAAGAGCAATTAGACAAGAGAAAGAAGTAAAGGGAATAAGGATAGGAAAGAAAGAAGTGAAATTATCATTATTTGCACACAATATGATACTCTACACAGAAGACCCTCAAAAATCCATTAGAAGACTTCTTGAAGTAATAACCAAATTCAGTAATTTGCTGCATACAAGGTGAACACTCAAAAATCAATAGCATTCCTGTACACAAACAGCAAAGTCACAGAGAGAGAAACAAGGGAAACCACACCTTTCACTATAACATCCAAAGAACTGAAATACTTAGGAATCAATCTAACAAAGGAAGTAAAAGGTCTGTACAGTGAAAATTACATTACTCTGAAGAAGGAAATCCAGGAAGATTTCACAAAATGGAAAGATATTCCCTGTTCATGGATAGGAAGAGCAAACATGAAAATGGCCATTCTCCCAAAGTTATTATACAGATTTAATGCAATCCCAATCAAAATACCACTTGCCTACCTCACAGAGCTAGAGAAAGCATTCCTGAAATTCATCTGGAACCAGAAAAGACCTAGAATAGCAAAGGCATTTCTGGGCAACAAAGGGAAGGCAGGAGGCATCACAATCCCTGACTTGAAACTATACTACAAAGCTACTGTGATAAAATCAGAAGGGTACTGGAATCAAAACAGACCTGAAGATCAATGGAATAGATTAGAAGACACAGCCACAACTACAAACACACTTAGCCACCTCATCTTTGACAAAGGTGCCAAACATGTACATTGGAAGAAAGATAGCCTCTTTAACAAATGGTGCTGGAAAAACTATCTTTCTATATGCCGTAAACTAAAACTATATCTATGTCTATCACCATGCACTAAAATAAAGTCAAAATGGATCAAAGATCTGAATATTAAAACAGAGACACTAAACTTACTAGAAGACCGAGTAGGTAAAAATCTTGATGACATAAGAGTAGGTAGAAAGTTCATGAACAAAAATCAAATTGCACGGGAAGCACTTCCCAGAATCAACAACTGGGATCACATCTTTTGCATGTCGAAGGAAATCTCCAACAGAGTGAAAAGAAAACCCACAAAGTGGGAAAATACCTTAGCCAATTTTTCATTAGACAAAGGACTTCTATCTAAAACATATAAAGAATTAAAAGAAATCAGGCCCATAAAATTCAAAGACTCAATCCAAATTGGGCATCTGAGGTGAATACACACTTCTCAGAGAAAGAAATACAAATGGCAAATAAATATATGGAAAAATGTTCAACATCAATGGTCATTCAGGAAATGCAAATTAAAACAACACTGAGATTTCATATCACTGCAGAAAGAATGGACAAGTTTAAAAAATCAAGCAACAACAAATGCTGGAGAGGCTGTGGGGAAAAAGGAACTCTTCTCCACTGTTGGTGGGAGTGTGGATTGTTGCAACCACTTTGGAAGTCAGTGTGAATATTCCTTGAGAAGCTAGGATTAGAGATCCTATTCAACCCAGCTATCCCACTTCTGGGCATTTTTCCAGAAGAACTGAAATCTTCATACCACAGTGATATTTGTGCATCCATGTTTATAGCAACCCAATTTGTAATAGCCAGATCTTGTAAACAACCGAAGTGTCCATCAATCAAAGAATGGATAAAAAAGATGTGGTATTTTTATACAATGGAGTACTATTCAGCTATTAAGAAAGATTGCATCAAGACTTTTATAAGTAAATAGACACGACTTGAGACCATACTCATAAGTGAGATAAATCAAACCCACATGTGTAAATACCGTATTGTCTCCCTAGTGCAAGAAACTGAAAAAGTACATGTGATCCAAAATGTATGATAAATACTATGTAAGGGTAAAAAACAGCTTGAAGGGAATGGGGGAAAGAGGGAAGGGAAAAGGAAAAGATGTAAATCTGTATATGTATATGTAAGATAACTAAAATGACTATACTGCTGAATGTATTATTTATTGAGAAAGATCGGTTAATACTCATATGACTAGATCAATTTTACGTGTCTATGTATGTTAATGTAGACAACCATTTTGATGATAATGATACCCAATATTGCAACCATTGTCAAGTTTCTATCATCCTGTTTTGTAAACGTATAATGTCACTGTTGTGCATTTGCTGTAGTCATTTGTTTGTCTCTTTTGCTTTTTGTCTTTCTTGTATGTGTCTTTTTTCTCTTAAATAAAATAAAAATAAAAACAAATTTCACCATTTTTTTCAAAACAAACAAAAATTAAAAATTAATGTTTTTTCGTAGTTAATTTTATGATAATAAAGCAAGTCGTGAGGGTTTTGGAAATTGTCCGAGGGAATTTGTGAGACATTCCTCAAACTTTTCCATTGTAGTACATGTGCCAGACCGAGTAGTGGATAGTTTCCTCACCCTCAAGTACTACATTTCTGTTATGAGACAAAGTATAACATATTGTAATGTACACAATAGTATATTTGTGCATAAAACATAGGCTGAATTTCTTGTCATTTGTCTTTATTTTCAGGGGAAAAGTAGTTAAAATAATGATCCAAAGTTTCAAAGTAAGATAACTGTAGAGTAACTAATGTATTGGGTATTGTTATCTTCAAAGTAGTTGCTCATCTTGCATGATGTAAGCATGAAAAATTGATCAAACAATATCAGCACAAACCTTTTTTAATGAACTAATAGAAATTAGTACTATAAGTATCTTAATTATCATATATATTTTTTTCTTTTCCTTTTCTTCTTTGCTCCTTTCCCCCATCACAGTTTCTCTATCCTTTAGAACAGTTTCTTCCTACTTCACAGTATGTACTGTTCATTTTGGATTTTATTTACCCTTTCAGCTTCTTACACTAGGAAGACAATATGATATTTACACATGAGTCTGATTTATTTCATTTACCAGTATGGTTTCAAGTTGCATCCATTTACCTATGAATGTCTCCACTTCATCATTTTTTTTTAAACTGGGGATCGAACTCACAACTTCATGCTTGCCGGGCAGGCGCACTTACACCACTGAGCTGAATCCCCAGCTCTAGTTTATCATTCTTTATAGGTGAGTAGTACTCCATTGTATTAAAAATACCACATCTCTTTTTTATCTACTCCCCAGTTGATGGACATTTGGTCTGTTTCCAAGTTTTATCTATTACAAATTATGCTGCTATAAACATGGATGCACATATATCACTGTGGTATGATGTTTTTAGTTCTTCTGGGAAGATACCCAGAAGGGGAATAGCTGGGTGGAATGAAACCTCTAATGCTAGTTTTTTGAGGACTCTTCATACTGATTTCCACAGTGGTTTTACCAGTCTATACTCATACCAACAGTGGAGAAGGATTCTTTTTTCTCAACAACCCCACCAGCACTTGTTATTGATTGATTTCTTAATGGTAGCCATTCTCTCTGGGGTGAGATGTAATCTCGGTGTTGTTTTAATTTGCATCTCTTAGTAACCATTGATGTTGAACATTTTTTCATATATTTATTTACTATTTGTATTTCTTCATCTGGGAAGTGTGTATTCATCTCAGATGCCCATATTTGGATTGGGTCTTTGAATTTGGAGTGACCTGACTTTTTTCAATGCTTTATATGTTTTAGATAGAAGTCATTTGTGTGGGGACGATTGGCTAAATTTTTTTACCGCTGTGCATGTTTGTGGGAGACAACTTGAGCGGGTCCCCTTGAATGCAGCACAATTGCTGCAACTTTGATTATATAGAGACTTATTTCCTTATGTTGATATATACAGAGCTGACTATGGTATTTCTCTCTCCAATTGGCTCTAAGCCTTGCAAATAAGGCTATCTAAGGTACTGATATGTAATCTCTAAAGCCATCCTTCAGAGTCCTGTTTCCTCCCATAGTAATCTCTGTAAAGTATATAGGCACAGCGGGATGGTAGAGCCACTGAGCTCCAGGAATGTAGACTGGGTATGAGCCTTGAGAAAGAGGCTATGATTCCCCAGGGTATAAAAGTTTACATATCAGACAGTAAGGTACTGGTATGTAATCTCTAAAGTCATCAGACAGTGTCCTGTTTCCTCCCATAGTGAGCTTTGTAAAATATATAAAGCACAGCAGATGGCAGAGCCAATGAGCTCCAGGAATGTTGACTGGGTATGAGCCTTGAGAAAGAGGCTGTGAGTTCCCAAGGCATAAAGTTTGCATATGAGACACTGAAGCAGCAGCCTCTTAAAACAATTCAGTTGCTATCTTGATTGGGCTATGCAAATTGTTCCCTCTGCATATCTTTATCTCTGCATTTTGCAGAGATACCTTTCTTGCTACCTAGCCAGCCAGCTCAAGCTACTCATGTGGTTCCCGCCATCCTCACTGTGACATATCCTCAAGCCACCCCCTTGCTTCACTAGTTAATAAATTCTGGGAGAGGCCTAAGATAAAGGCCTTTGTCCACATGTCCTCACAAGGATTGGAATCAGGACCCTTTGGCTGCCCTTAACTTTGAATATGTCTCAGTGTCTTTACTCTGGCCATGGGTTGCACTGGAGGAGGTAGATTGGAACTGACTTGCCAGGATTCCAACAACGTCTCAGTGGAACTATAAATATAATCTCTTGGGTTGTAAGGAAGACTAGAGAAAGGATTACAGTACTTGGATTGCGGTACTCAATATTTGGGATTATAATACATGTTGTCTTTTCACTCTCTTGGTGATTTCTTTTGATGTGCAAAAGCTTTTTAATAAGACGAAATCCCAGTTGTTGACTCTTTGATGTGTAGTTTGGGTTTTGTTTATGAACTCCCTTCCTAAGCTGTGTCTTCAAGATTTATACCTACTTTGTCTTGCAGTAGATTTAGTGTTTTTGCTTCAATATTTGGATGTTTGATCCATTTTGATTTTAGTTTAGTGCATGGTGACAGATTTTAGTTTACTGCATAGATCTAATTTTAGTCTTTGGCATGTAGAGAGCCAATTTTTCCAGCACCATTCATTGCAGAGTCTATTTTTCTTCCAGTGAACATGTTTGGCCCCTTTCTTAAAGACGGTGTGGCAGAGTGTGTTTGTAGTTGTGTCTGCATCTTATAATCTGTTCCACTGAACCTCAGGTCTATTTTTTTGCCAGTACCATGCTGATACTATCACAGTAGCTTTTTAGTATGATTTCAGGTCAGGAATTTTGATGCTCCCTGCTTTGCCTTTGTTGCTGAGAATTGCTTTTGCTATTCTAGTTCTCTTTTGGTTCCAAATGAATTTTAGGAGTCTTTTCTCTAGTTCTGTGAGGTGTGCTAATGGTATTTTGATCGGGATTGCATTAAATCTGTATAACAGTTTTAGGAGTATGACATTTTCACTATGTGGTTTTTCTTATCCATGAACACGAGGTATCTTTCCATTTTTTGATATCCTCTTCAATCCCCTTTTTCTGAATACTGTAATTTTCAAAATATAGATCTTTTCTTACGTTGATTCCTAAGTATTTCATTTTTTTGGACGATGTCATGAAGTGTGTTGTTTCCCTAATTTGTCCCTCAGTGAGTTTGTTCTTGGTGTACAAGAATGCTATTGATTTTTGAGTCTTGACTTTGTATCCAGCTATGCTACTGAATTTGTTTATTAAATCTACAAGTCTTTTGTTGGCATTTTTGGGTTCTTCTATATAGACTCTTGTGTTATCCACGAATATTGATAATTTAACTTCTTCCTCTCCTATCCTTGCTCCTTTTATTTCTCTCTTTTCCCATTGCTTTGAGAAATTCTTATCTGAATTGGGTTTTAAAAGGTATTACCAGTGAAACAAATTGTATGTGAAAGGAAGAAAGAGAGAGAGAGAGAGAGAGAGAGAGAGAGAGAGAGAGAGAGAGAGAGAGAAAGTGAGCAAGAAAGAGAATTAGATTTGAAAAGAATGAATGAATGAATGAATGAATAAGATTGTTTATTCCACTTATATTGCTTTAAAACTGACCTATGTGTCCAAATTGTTGATTCATTTCAGAATCTTGTTTTTCTGACTAAATATTGTCTTTGGAGCTCAAAGATGTTCTAAAGTAAAGATCTCTTTTACCTAATAAAGAAATTTCAATAGAGAAAATTTACCGTAATACCATGAAAGAAATATCATCCTGATTACTTATTTTGTGATTTGGATAAAGTGGTACCTTTGTTTTTAAAATGCTTTCAAATATTTTTGGACAAGGGAAATTAGCTGTAATAATTTCCAGTAGAAGATAAGCTATGCTCCTTTGGATTTTCTTTTTTCTCTTTTCCTTAGCATTTATTTTTGATTAAGTAATACAGTCACATGGTTCAAAACTTGAAATTTATAAAAGGTAATGCAGTTAAATGTCTCTCACTCTTTTAACTGTGCAACACAGTAATCCTTCCCAGAGACAATCAGTGTTAACATTTCTTATCTTGTAGAGAAGTTTAATGATTATTCAAGCTTAGGCAATCACAAACATGTTCACACATTCTTTTTTTTACCTCCTTTTATACATCTTCTGCACTTTGCTTTTGATTATTTCATAGTAGCGTATAAAAAAAGACTATGGCTACATAATATTATTCAATTATATAGATATGCCATAATTTGTTTAACTGATTCTCTATTTAAAGATGTTGGGTTTGTTTCCTGTCTTTTGCTAATGCTCTTTTTCAGTGAGTAATCTTGTATGAAGTCATTTCAGATATGTACTATCTTTAGGGCGAATATCTAGAAATGGAATTATTGGTTTGAATGGTATGTATCTTTGTCATTTTAATAGATATTGCCAAAATGTCTTCTGTAGAGGGTGTGCCAATTTATACCAGCAATGTTTGTGTGTGTTTCTTTGACATTCACTAACATGTTGTGCTTTCAGACATTATATCTTAGCTGATACATGTGAAAAGTACTATCTCATTGTGATTCTAATTTACATTTCTGTTCTTAGTGAGTTTGAACACATTTTCATAAATTCAAAATCTTGTAATATTTCTAAAAGTAGTTTCCTTTTTATGATGGTCATAATGCTACTGGGTGATGGGAAGTTTCCTCAAATTAAACCTGTGACCCCGTTCACTTACACAGAAAGATGACTTCAAATAGCACATTTAGATCATAGAAAATGTAAGCCAGGAACACTTGTTTTGTTTTGAAAAAATTATCAAGTTTTTGTAAATCACTCATTATACATCAAACATATCTTAGTTGACAAACGAATCAACATCCCCTATTGTTTTAATAGCTTATATTATTCTACAAATTTAACACAATATTTTTGTTGCTTCCTAATATATACTATATACATTATGAAATGTTTCGTATTATATAAAAAATAGTTTTCCTTCATTTAGAAATATGTCAGAGTGTTAGAATTTATACATCATTATTTGAAATTATGATATGCTTACATTTGAAATACGCATAAATTTTTCTCAATACATAAATCACATTACAGAAAGATTACGGATTCAATATATATTTAAATGTGTTGACTGATTCATAAATAGCTGTGGACACTCCCATCAGACCACAAATTATCTTCAGAGCTTTGTCTTTCATACTGCAGATCACCTGTATTATAGCACTTATCAGAATCTACCATGTGCCATCATTAGTTATTTATGTATTTGCCTTTTTCACTAGATTGTGAACTTCTAGTGTATACAATTTGTATTTCTATCTGGAACTGAATGTTTTGCATATACTCCATACTTACAAAATTTTTTTTTTATTGAGTCACATTTATATTGGAGTTCTGATGTTGCATTTTTAGAATAGTTTTTTGTCTATTGTATGATTTTATTTATATAACATCCTATTCTAGTACTGCCCACATTTTCTGCTAGTACTATTGAATTAGTATTCAAGTGTTTAAAATACTCCTCTAACTTGAGGCAGATTTATGTATTTATTTTTTGTGGCACTGGGGATCGAACTCAGTCTCACGCCTGCCAGACAGGTACTTAAGCCACTGAGCGAAACTCCCAACCCTAGTTTTTTGAGGCAGGGTTGCACCATGTAGCTCGGGCTGGCTTTGAACTCACAATGCTCCTCCTACCTCAGCCTCCCGAGTGTTGGGATTAAAGGCATGCGCCACCATGCCCAGCTATGAGGTAGATTTGAATTGGACACATTTTCTTCCTTGTTCATTGTTTTTTCTTTCTTTCTTTTTTCTTTTTTTAATACTGCTTTAAGTACAACTATAGGGGCTGGGAATTTAGCTCAGTGGTGCAGCACCTGCCTAGCAAGTATGAAGTCCTGAGTTCGATTTCTGGTACTCCCCCAAAATAAATAAATAAACAAAGAAAGAAATAAATGAACTCAGAAGGAATGAAATATTAAACACTAGAGCAGAAATAAACAACCAAAGAATAGAAAAAACAGACCAAAATTAAATTGTAGACATAAGAAGTTGTATGACTTTAGTAGGTGTAAAGGTAAATTCAATATTATATTAGTCAGTCTTTCCATTGCTGGGACAAAATACCTGACATCTGTAACTTAAAAGTGGAAAAGTTTACTTAGCTCATGGTTTTAATCTATAGTCAGCTGATGCCAAGTTATGAGCATATTGGTGGAAAGGTACTATAGATGAAAGCTGCTCAACTCATGGAAGCCAGAAGGCAGAGAGAGAGAGGGCCAGAGCCTGAGATAAACCCTCCAAAGACATATCTTTAGAGACACCTCCAATCATGCATTCCTGCACTCCAGGCCTGCCTGCTAATAGAGCATTCAGCTATCAACTCATCAACAAACTGAACTATAATATTGAATTTTGATGACGTTTCATTTACTTTGTGGTCATTTTGATATTGTCTGCAATTCAGAAAATAATTAATAATATTCATGAAATAGATTACAGCTGTTTAAGTTCACAGTATTTCTTTGTTGTTTTTAAAAATTAGAATTTAAACACAAGGTTATATTTAAGCACTGTTTGACCCGAACAGTGGTAAGACTAAACTCTGTGTATTCTTGCAGAATTTATCTGCAATCTAAGAGGCTGCATAATAGATACTACTCCAAGATGTCACAAGACCCATAATTGAATTTCTTGAAATGATTATTCTACAAAAAAATTTCACTTTAACAAAATCTGAATTTTATATTAAGTATCTTAATGGTAAATGGGCGATAGGGCAAAAAAGGAGATGAGATCCATAAGTAAAGATTTACTCAGGTGCAGTTGTTATAAGAGACATCTTATGAGGGGTTATATGGTTCTTTTTTCCAAATTTTCTCTTTGAGTTGCTCAGTGTGTGCATGCGTGCGTGTGTGTGTTATTGAGGATTGAACCAGGAGAGTGCTGAGCTACATCGCCATCCCTTTTTACTTTCTTTTGGGACAGAATCTCCCTAAGTTTTCAGGCTCAAACTTGAATTATTCCTGTCTCAGCTTCCTAAATAGCTGAATTTATGGGCCTGAATTTCCATGTGTAGCTCAATTTTTTTCTTGATGTTGGGGATTGAAGTCAGGGCCTTTGTACTGAGTTCCATCCCCAAACTGTTTTCGTTTTTTATTTTAAGATAAAGTCATTAAGTTGCCCAGGCTAAACTTGAACTTGTGATTCTCCTGCTTTAGCTTCCTGTGGTGGTGCTAAAAGTATAGGCATGTACTACCAGACCCAGCTTCATATCTTATACAGGAAAAAAAAAGTGTTGCGGATTTTATCACATTTATGCTTCTTTCTTGGTTTGTATTCCAGTGTGCTGCAAGCATTTATTTCCAGGAGTTTAATCTATTTTAAATTAAAGCTCTGATATTTGTTTCAAATGTATTATTCAATGCATTTATACATTAGAGTATGTAGAAATATTTTTTGCAAAAATGATTGTTTTTCTAAGTGAAGATTCGTCCACTGAATTATTTTTGAAAATGCCTCATGCTTTAATGTGTATTAGTGGCAAGTTCTGTACTGAGTAAACAGTGCTAGTGTTGTACACTTAACATTAAGCTTTTAATTATCTCATATTTTCGTGATTTTGTGACTGGGGATGAATACTTAGATATGTGCTTCATATATTTAGTTTCTGGATTATAGCACGGTACATTAACACTTACTTAATGAACATTAAAGAAAATGAATGCAGTGTGAGGAATCACTGTCTAACAATAAGCCTTACTATGTATCTATGGTTAATCAGGACAGCTGTGGTGATGGAGAAGGAATCGACACATAGTGAAATGAAAGAGAGAATTAAGAAGTAGATCCAAACCGGGCGTGGTGGCACATGCCTTAATCCCAGCACTTGGGAGGCTGAGGTAGGCGGAGCGTTGTGAGTTCAAGGCCTGCTTGAGCTACAACGCGAGCACAAGGCCGACCTGAGCTACATAGTGCGACCCTGCCTCAAAAACACTAGGGCCAGGAGTTTGGCTCAGTGGCTTAAGCACCTGTCTGGCAGGCGCAAGGTTGTGAGTTTGATCCCTAGTGCTGCAAAAAAAAAAGTAGATCCATGCAAATAGACTCAGGTAATTTTTGACAAAGGAGCAGATGCAATTTGATGGAGGAAAATATCCCTTTCAACTAATGATAATAGGAAAATTGAATATCCATAGGCAAAAAGTGCCAAATCATATCATACCTGAAGTGAACTAAAAATGTGTTACAGGTTTAATTATGAAATTAAAACAGTAAAACATTTAGAAAGCAGGAGAAAATCCTTGGTACTTAGGGATAGATGCAGAATTCTTGTACTTTATACCAAAGCTCATCCATGAAAGGAGTTACTTGTAAATTAGCCTTCATCAAAATTAAAAACATTTGTTCTGTGGAAGTTCTTGGTAAAATAATTAAAAAATTAGCTATAGATTGGGAGAAAATGTTTTCCAATCATATAACCCACAAAGGATTAGTATTGAGAATGCATAAAATATCTTTTAAAAGTCATCATTAAAAAGCTCAAAGAATCTCATTAGAAAACTAACAAGGACGTGAATATATATTTCACAGATAAGAGTACATATGGAAGAAACATTATGGGAGAGTCAGTGACCAAGAAGTGTGGGGAAGAGGTATGTGAATAGATTTCTCTGTGTAAGCAAAAGGCATGGATATTTGTGCCCCAGTGTGAATGTGCATCAAAGTATGACCCCAGCAGTGAAGGATTTTAATAATCAGCTGGATAGAAGAACTTGTTCTGTAATGTCTTAGTTACTTTCCCATCACTGAGAAATAATGCCCGTGAAACCTGCAGTTTAAAGGAGAAAAGGTTTATTTTGCCTCACAGTTTCGGTGCATGGTTAACTGGCTCCAGGGTAGGAACAGGATGGCAGAGGGGCATGGCAAACCAGAGCGGAAGCAGAGAGACGGGAGGAGCCTTGCAGGGGGATATATACCAGTGCATGGTGATAGACATGAATCTAGTTTTAGTTATCTCTTTTTCAATATATGTATGCTGATTAATTTTAAAATGCATTTTTGCATGTTATCTTTTTATGCTGTGGTCTTGCTTAAACTCATTAGTTAGCTCTAGGAAATGTTTTGTGCATTTTTTTAAAGAAAAGCTGTGTATTTTTGGTAGGTGCTTTTTATTAGGTTGAGGAAATTCATTTCTTGCTTGCTAATTGTTTTTTTTAAATTTTTAGTCTCATGTTCCCTAAGGTGGCCTTAAACTTCTGAGTTCAAGCCATTCTCCTGACTATTCTTCCTGAGTAAATACACAGGCATGTTCCATCACACCTGGCTCATTTTTCAGTTTCTATTGTGAGTGAAAATTGAATTTTGTTAAATATTTTTGTTGTATAAATTTTTATTCTTTAGATTGTTAATTTGGAGGCTTACATGATTTTCAAATATTGAACAAGCTATGAATTCCAGGAACACACATTATTCAGTGATGTTGTTCTCCTCTTTATGTTTCTAGCCTCAGTTTGCTAATATCTTATTGAGAATTGTATTTGCATTCATGAGCGATACTGGGTTGTAGTTTTTCTTTTTGTCTCTCTTGATATGATTTTGCTGTTGAAATCATGATGATTTCATGAAACAATGTGGGACATACCCCTTTTCTGTTCTCCAGAACAGATTATGTAGTAATGGTATTATTTTTCTTCCATATGTTCGTAGAATTTGCCAGTGAAACTAACATATAGAGAATGATTCTAGAAAGTTGTAAGTAATGAATTAAACCGTATTTGAGCAAAATACAATCTTCTCTGTACATGTTACTATAAGTGACTCGGTAATAATCTTAAATATTTTTCGATTTGTGTTTTTGAGGCATATTTGTAATTACATTTATTGAAATTTACATATCTGGTTTTCCTATCAAGGTAATGCAGGGCTATTAAATGAGTTGGATGCACTTCCTTTTTCCATACTTTTTTGCAGTATTAGTATTATTTTTCACAATAATGGTTGCTTGAATTCATTAATGATGCTGTCTTAGCCTTGATTTTTTTTTGTGCAATAATATAGTTTTATATTATGCTTATTTAATTAATATATCATGACAAATATTTTATTAAATATTTCTCAAAAAATGAGAGTTGTGAAATATACATTTGAATAAAGGACTTTTTTTTTTTTTTTTTTTTTTTTTTTT